>LPNX011055183.1:262087-291344 GCA_001517045.1 Pseudotsuga menziesii | reverse complement strand
AAGATCGCTATCATTGTAAACCTTCCAGCACCTAACTCAGTCAAGAAACTGAGGACAGTACTTGGTCATACCGGGTATTACAGAAAGTTCATCAAGGGCTATGCAAAGATTACAGCGCCGATGGAGAAGTTGCTAAAGAAGGATGTAAAATTCCTATGGAATGAGGAATGCCAGCAGAACCTAGACATACTTAAGGAGAATATGGTTACAGCACCCATCCTAGTATTTCCGGACTGGACTAAGCCTTTCCATGTACATGTGGATGCATCCGGCATCGCATTAGGAGTCGTCTTGACCCAGCCAGGAGAAGGGGATCTTGACCACCCCATCGCATATTCCAGCCGAAAGCTATCAACAGCAGAAAAGAACTACACCACAACAGAAAGGGAGGGCTTAGCTATGGTATATGCGCTGCAGAAGTTCATGCACTATCTAATGGGCGCCTCGTTTAAAATGTTTACTGACCATTCCGCATTGAAGTACCTAGTCAATAAACCAGTGTTAGGGGGGAGAATCTGCAGATGGTTACTCCTCTTCCAGGAGTATGATTTTGAAATCATTGTGAAACCAGGGAGACTGAATGCAGGACCGGATCATCTGTTGCGGTAAGACTCAGGAGAAGAGCCCAGTAACCTAGAAGACAATCTACCAGATGCGCCGTTGTTTTCCATACAGATCGCAGATGAGTACTATGCCGACATTATTCAATTCCTCACCACAGGAGTAGCACCTGACGAGTTTACTAAGCAGCAAAAGAAGCAGTTGGTTGTTAAAGCAGCAGACTTCACCCTCATCGCCGTACACCTATACAAGTTAGGTCCGGATGAAGTTCTGCGCAGATGTGTGATGCCGCACGAAAAAGATGCTATTATCAAAGAGGCTCATTCAGGAACCGCAGGAGGACACTCCGCAGGAAAACCGACTGCGCAGAAAATCCTGGAGGCAGGATTATGGTGGCCTACATTGCATAAAGACACTAAGGACTTTTGCAGATGCTACAATATCTGCCAAAGGGTAGGAAAACCCTCGCGACGCGATGAAATGCCGTTGCGACCGTAGGTCACGTTGCGCGCATTCGACAAATGGGCTATAGATTTTGTGGGTCCTATCAACCCACCAGGAAAGCGCACTGGTGCGAGATATATTATCACTGGAACAGAGTACCTCACCAGATGGGCAGAGGCCAAAGCAGTAAGAAATTGTGATGCTGCTACAGCTGCACAGTTCCTTTTTGAAAACATCATCAGCAGGTTTGGATGCCCAGTAATTTTGATGAGCGATCAAGGCACACATTTCTTGAACAGTACTATAGAGGCATTAACAGAAAAATTCCAGATCCAGCACCATAAGAGCCCTCCCTACCACCCGCAGGCTAATGGTACAGTGGAGGCCTTCAATAAGATTTTAGAAAATGCTCTTACTAAGATTTGCAATAGCCAGAGGAATGATTGGGACCTCAGAGTTAACGCTGTCTTATGGGCGTACATGACCACATGTAAGAAACTTACGGGACACACACCTTTCAGCTTAGTATATGGACAGGAGGCTATTATGCCTATGGAATATATTCTTCCCAGTTTAAGAATTGCTCAGATTACCGGGATGACTGATACAGACACAGTCGAAGCAAGGCTAGCATAGCTGCTTGCCTTAGAAGAAGATAGGTTCATCGCCGGATTCCATCAGAGAGTGCAGAAGGCCCGAGAAAAAGCTTGGCATGACAGACACATTAAGAATAATACTTTTTAGATCGGAGACCTGGTGCTCCTCTATGACAGCAAATTCATCAAGTTCCCAGGGAAGTTTAAGACACATTGGCTAGGGCCATATCAGATACAGCAAGTCACAGAGGGAGGTGCCGCTCAGCTCAGCCAACTGAACGGGGAGCTTTTGCCCACATGGATTAATGGCAGCAGGCTTAAGCCCTATAGTGATAATCGCCCCACCTCTTAACCAGCCACAACGGTGCAGATTTCCAGTGTAGTTGAAAGGAGGCATCGCACCAGGAATGAGTCTATACCGGTAAATTTTCTAAGAATGAGGAATGAGGAGTCGCAAAAAAAAAAAAAAAAAAAAAATTGACACTGTTTGTTCGCGCAGGTGATGCGGAGTTGTATCGCAGCAGTAAGATGTTTCCCCTTGCCACGTACTCAGTTTGCAACCGATAATGGGCTAGTCAAGTCACTGTCTGGTAGGTATTTAATGAAGAAATGACCGGTATCCCCTACCGTAGATTTGACAACAGTATAATAAATTTTTCCAGATTTGGTAAATCTCCGATGACACCGATGCCTGTATATGCACGCTTTGAGGGACACGTGATCAGATCTCAGCAATTATGACAGATCAGAATGACGGGTAGGGTCTTGTCCAGCTAATTATGATGACCAACGGGTGTGACCCAGGATAACCGTTGCGTCTGGTAGTAGGCCGTTGGCATAAAAGCAGACATCCTTCAAGTAGGAAGGGTACAGTTGCCAAATCGTGAGAGCTACGCAAGGCAGTGCTAAGTGTCCCCTGTGCAGAGCCAATTAAGTTGCATAGTACAGTGACTTCCAGAGTTCGAAGCCACTGCACGCCCAGAGTATTGAGCCAAGCGGATTCTGACTAAAAACGAACCTCTAGAAGGCATGTTGAGACATTTTGACCCTGGTGACTGTAGATCCGCCATGACGACGTTGGCTAGGGGTGTGAAATTAAGTACAACACAAGTTAGACAGTCACTAAGGATGAAGAGTCAAGCACCAGAAGTAGAAGTTGTCACCAAAGTCTCTGCTAAGGAGAAGAAGAATGCCGAGCCGATCACTGAAGATAAGAAAGCAGAGCAGAAGAATGATGAGAAGAAATCTCCCGCTAGGAGGAAGGTAAAAATGAGAAAAAAAAGCAACGGGAGAAAGTCGCTGACCTATCCGATCAGCTAAGAGAAGCACGAAAGATTACGAAGGTACTGAAACAGAAACCTGAGGGTCAGAGGCAGGATGTGGATCTGGACCACTTCGAAGAGAAGAGAAGTGGAAGAAGACTGCACACCCAACGGAGGGGAGACTTCCAGAACGAGGACAAAGGCTTGTTCTCGGAGCGGAGTTCATGGGTTGCTTCTTCTCCATCCACGAGGCTCTAGATTGAAGGAAATGTTTGAGAAGGCTGGAAGATACAGATTTTCCTTGTGATAAAAGTTCTAACCCAGATAAAAAGGAAAGGATATCCGTGGAACACTTCTCAAACACTAGAGCACTCATAAAGAAGAAAGAGCGAAGAGAGCGAAACCGTGACTATGGGTAGAAAGGATAAGAGAGCCCAACGAACTAAGTTACTGAAATTCCAAGAGAACGTGTCGAGGTAATGAAGAACGAAGTCGAAGGACTTCGGCAGAAGTTGCAGAAGACTTCGTAGGAGTCGAAGGAAAAGCTACAGCAGGAAAATCCTGTTGCAGGTGGCTCGAGGATGAGCCACAAGTAAGTGTTAGGGGACTATTGGAGCAGGGTCCCACAGCTACGGAAGAAGCTGCTAGTTTTGGCGGAATGATAAGCTTTGGCAGAAACAAGTTAAGACAGAGCTATGACGCCGTAGCACGTTTCCAGCTGGAGAGCAGAGCCGGAAACCGTGACTTTTTGAGATGCGAAAGTCAAATAAAGGCAATGATACCTGAGCGGCCGAGAAGGGAGAGCTCACCCACTGCATTAAAGGCAGCGGCGGAAGACAGGAGGGCTCAGTGACCCTCATAAAGAAGAAGGAGCAACGAGGCTCAAGCATTGAAGGCGAAGGACAGAAAATAGAGAAGCGGTGCATAGTACCCATGGTCAGTGCCGGGAAGCATGAAAGACTGCAGAGAGCTGTGGTGTGACGGGAAGCGGCTACCTTAAGGACAGAGAGGACCGACTGTCACTAAGTAGGGTTTGGGTTGTTACTGTTGGGATAGGCCCACAGTGTTGTAAAAGCAGGACCTTCGGGCTGCTTATAAAAGAATGTAATTTTGTATTGTAAAGGGTTAGTTAGTTAGCTAGTTGGTTGGATAGACAGTTAGACAGTCGTGAATGAAATAGGCAATAAGGATAAGCAGACTGTTGTAAAAGCCGAGCTCTGGTTCTGGTCTTAGCTGTAGCAATCTTACTGAAACCAGTAGCTGGCTTATAGGGCATGCATGTAACAATCCACAGGGATCAACTGAGAGGGAAGAATATATTGTAAGAGAGTAATATAGAGAGAAGAGAGATCTAAGAGAGAAGATCTTGAGCTGCATATGCGGTGCAGCAGAACTGTGTTTTACCTTCCCCTTGAGCTATAATAGAAAACACAGTTCTGTGGACGTAACTTCCATACTGGAGGTGAACCACGTTAAAATCTATGTTATGTGACTGATTTATGTGTTATGTTTACTCATGCATTGTGCAGTTATTTTATGGACTTCGTTGCAGTTTAATGGATGAATGTATTAACCAGTTCACCACAGTACAGAAGGATAATCATAAGTTAAAAGCCTTTGGCATGTTGTATGTGTTTCATTTATGTTTGCATAAACAACTACTGGTTGCAGTATTGAATAGCTTTGTATGTTAAGTCTTGCATGTCGAAACGAGCAACGCTAAGTGCGCTAAACCGCGGAGGTAGGATATCACAGAGAGGTGATATCGCATCGGCATAGAAGCTGCGGTACGCGATACCGCAGGTTGAGGACATCGCGTTGAGCAGGAGCTGCGTGTCGCACGGTGCACGGCGATGTGGTAAGGCTGGAAATATTGCAAGTCAGGGAAAGTGCGCATCATAGAGAAGGACCGCATGGTGGTGGAAAGAAACATCTTGCGGCTAGAAGAGCTGCGCGACGACGGGATCGCGCGACGCGAGCAGGAGGTCGCGAGACGCATAGACGCAGGAGGGAGGTCTCGTGGCTAGGAGAGCTGTGCGACACCAGTAGGATTGCCTCGAAACCTGGTCCAAGACACATAGACGCAGGAGGGAGGTCTCGTGGCTAGGAGAGCTGCGCGACACCAGTAGGATTGCCTCGGAACCTGGTCCAAGACGCTTGAGTCCTTGGCCAACCCATTAGATTCACTTTGGGTGAGACTTCAGGCCTCCTTGCGGTCTGTCGCCGAAAGGGCCAGTGAGCTAGGGGTGTTGTTGGTTGATTATAGTAAACCTGGGTCTTCCCATGCAATCAACAGTTATCAGAAGTGCAAGGAAAAGGATAAAACGAAAGGTGTGCTGAAGGCGTTGAGCGAGACTCGAAATCAAAGGCTGAGATTGATCGGAAGTGGATCAATGGCTCCATACCATTTCGTGCAAGCAGACATTCTTGACCAAAGCCGCGCTTCCAAATCAAAAAATGGATTAAAGGTCAGGAACATTCTACGGCCAAGATGAGATCTAATTTAGATCTGCAGCCTCAATCAATTTCGCAAGCCATACTTGTGTGGGTAAAGCCACGATTTCAAATCACGAAAGAGGGGTAGTGGTCGCGAAGATCAACGGCCGTGATAAGAAAGGAGAGAAATCTACAGCCATAGTTTATTTTGCAGTGCGGACTAGCATGGATGAATACCAAGGCTTCTCATTGTGAAAGATAATGGGGCCCACTCAAATCTACGGCTGCATGAAGGGTCGGTTGCGATCGACGGTTGAGAACATGTCACGATCCAGAACTGCCCGCGGTGTTAAAAGGAGAAAACTTGGTGGCAGAAGGAATGGAACATGGACGGTGGACATGAAATATTCCTTAGATCGAATGGCTGGAAAGGCTCCCAGGGTGTAGGTTTCACATCCAGTGCGGAGATGACAGCAGAGGAGACGTTCACGTGTGTAATTTGCGTCCTTATGGATTGGCCAATTTATTCAATGCCATTTTGTAGCACGCATAACGGTGGAATCATCCCTTTGGCAGAGTCATGTCATGTAAAGATAGGTGGCTTTTGTGTGAGTTGTCCTACGGAAATGAGGAAAGTAACCGGCGAGTCCACCACTCACATGAGGCAAAGCCAGCATGATGCAGGAGACCATTCCGTTTCCTACTTCAAAAGAGTAAGGAAATGTGGGAGCGTCCACTTGATGAACTTTGCAGCATGGATCTATTGTACCAGATGGCGTCCACAAATGCTTCCCACAGCGGATGGTAAGGCACCACGACCAATGAAACTAAGTGACTAGATCCCCAGCAAGTAAAGGATCACTCTGCTCGCACCCTCACACATGTTGATACCAAATACACTCGATGACAGAGTGTGCAGGAATGATGACAAGTCATTGCTAGGGTCAGTCTCGAAGCCTTATATATACTACTTTCGGAGCAATGGGAGTGAACTAATATATCTCTAGAACCTGAGTTTTACTTCTCCACGAATCTGGAAAGGCCCGAAGAGTTTGACGATGAAGATCTAGTTTGAGAAGCTTGTCCATTTGGGGGTGTTGATGCTTGGTGGGAAGCTTCCACACTCACCCGTCACATTGGTATTGCATGCCGAGAACGACACCACCCATCGAGGTCCAGACATGATACTCGCGCCCCCAACAACGCGGGCCCTGGACACTTACTCCTCATAAGTGTTTTTCCAGGAACCCGTGATAGCATCATGCCCACCAAAGCCTTTGCAGAAGGGGACAGTCATTGACTGTTCCCTGTATAAGCATTTGTTCGGATGGGAGCGTGTTGGAGTAGGGCCCCACAGCTACAGGAAAAGCTGCTATTTTTGGTAGAAGATGGACAATTTTTGGAGGAAAGACAGTTTTGGCGATGCCGATAAGCTAGCGATATAAGAGATGTGATGCGATAAAGGTACGACGCCGTAGCGCATTTCCCGCCATGGATCGCGGGCCGGAAATCACGGCGGTCGGAACAAGGAAGTCAAAGGAAATAGTACTTGAAGCGGCCGAGAAGAGAGCTCAACCACTGCATTTAAGGCAGCGGTGATGACAAGAGGGCTCAGCTACCCTCATAAATGGAGAAGGAGCAACAAGCTGAAGTATTAAAGATAAAGGACATAAGGGGAGCGACCGAGGAAGTGGCGCCCATACCCGCGATCAACGCCAAAAATCGCGGAAGACTACAGGAAGTTGCGGTGTGACCAGTAAGCAGTGGTTCAAAGTACAGATAGGCCGACTATCATAGTTAGGGTTTTGGGTTACTGTTGGGATAGGCCCACAGTTTTGTATCATGGTGAGACCTTCGGGCCACCTATTTAAGCATGTATTTTGTATTATGAAGGGTTGGTTGGTTGGGTTGTTACTAGTTGTCATCAGTATTGTGAGACAATGAGGAAGAGTCGAGCTCTGGTTCTGTCGTTAAGTTTGTAGTTATCTCACTATAACCAGTGGCCGGCTCCTTGAGAATGAATGTAACAATATATAGGGATTGAGAGAGAGAGGAAGGGTATATTGTAAGAAGAAAGCATTATAGGAAGAGAAGAGATCTAAGAGAAGGGCTCCCAGCTGGTGCGTGGAGTTTCCCAGAAGATCTCAAGCTGCATAAGAGGTTGTAGTAGAACTTTGTTTACTCTCTCAAGATATAATATAAACATAGTTCCCGTGGACGTAGCTTCCCCCCTGGAAGTGAACCACGTAACATCCGTGTGTTGTGTGACTGTTTCATGTGATTGTGCTCTACTTATTAATTGCTATCTGTTATCCGTTACATGAACTTTGCTTATCAATTAATGAATGTATGTATGCTATCCTTCAGTTTATAGTAACATAGAAGGTTAAATGCGAGTTGAATGTGTCGAGTATTCTGTATATTAGTTTATCAGTGCTTGATTCACGACAGCTAATAGCTACAGTGTTAAGTGACTTCTGTATATTTAGTTCAGCGAGTTGAGTGTAATTGATGTTAAGCGTGTCAAACTGTAGAAGCTTAAGTGAAGTTGTTTAACACCCTACTAAAGGTTAACTGAGCTATTATACCCAAGGAGGAAGCCTCTGGACCTTGAGAGTTGATGAGAATATTGAGTCTTACTGTAGGAAATATTGCAGCATAGAAAGATGATATCGCACTGTCGGGGGAGCTACGGTGTGAGATATCACAGGTTAAGAGTTGAGCAGAAGAGAAAGTTTGCGGATCGTCCTAGAAGTTATGATGCGATAAGAGTCAGTCCCATAGCAGAGTCAGCTAGGAAGAGAGAGATAGCCCTTGTCAAGATATTTAGCAGGTTAATTAGAGTGAAGAGGACCTAGGATGCTACAGAACCTGGTTGAGGAATCCTAATTCTTTAGCCACCCCATCTAGGATCACTTAGGGTGAGACTTCAGGCCGTTCTGCGGTCTGTTGCCGAAAGGGCCAGTGAGCTAGGGGTTTTGTTGGTACAATAAAGTAAACCCAGGTCTGCCCAATAAGACCACCAGATGGTTCCGTTGCTGGTTTTGAACAAATTGAAGCGCTGATGTTCTGTTGGCATTCTACTAAAGAAGAACTTAACCAGTGGGTTGAGTCTAAGGAAAGAGAATTTGCTGAGAAAGAAAACAAGAGTCCTAGGCTGAGTACAGAGAACTGGTTACAGAAACATATCTTCACAGATCTGCATGAGATATTTTTTGTGACCTATGCAAATGAGTTGTACGATTGGTTGTCAAAGTTGAATGATAAGCATGTATTCAAGAAGAAAATGAACATTGTCTGGACACCGGAGCTGATTCACACCATGAAGAGTGTAGATAATCCCATTTCGTGGGCAGTAGACTTCTGGCTTGCAAGTTTGCTGGAAGGTTTCATTACAGAGTTCACAGTTGATCAAAGAAAGAGTTTCAGTGAAGCAGAGAGGTCCTTCTTCAAGGGATATCGTGGTCAGTACTTGAACTCTTTAAATTTGTCCCTTAAGATGTTATTGTATGAAAAAGGAGTATTGGATATATTCTCAGATGAATAAGTTAAGTAAGTGTAATGTCACAAGAGTTTGAGAGTGATTCTGAAGAAATTGGATGTACACGTAGCGGTAAGAGATATAAAGTAGATTTCAGATATTCCTTCTTTGAAGACAGTTAAGATAGTACTAGAGAACAAAGTCAAAGTAATAGAGAAAGAACAACAGGGGGTATCCCTTACCACCCTTATACCCCACAGAAACCAACCGGGACTCAGAATAATCCCGCAGGAACTCCATCTAGTAGTTCCCACACAATACATACTACCTTTATACCACCTACATTTACACCGCCAAGTGGTAGTAATACAACAAATTAGAATCCACCTCATAGAAATAGAATGGGGGATGACATGAAATTACCTACCTTTAGGGGTACAGGGGCAGAAGACCCAGAACAACATTGGTTCCTATGTGAAGCTGTATGGACCATTAAACAAATCCAGGATGACAATACTAAGCTTGTCCAGTTGGCCACTACACTTAGAGAAAGAGCTTTAACATGGTATATGAAGTATACATCAGCGCAAAATATAACACTCGCAGAGGTCAGTACCACAATGATTAAGGAATTTAAGAAACCCAAGTCTGAGTCACAATGTATCACAAAACTTAAAGAAATTAAACAGTTACCCACAGAGTCGGTATGGGATTTCGATTAGAAATTTAAAGCTCTTATAGACCAATTTAGTTTTGAGTTTGCGCCAGAGCAGCATAAGGAATGGTTCATCGCAGCACTGCTCCCTCATATCAGACTTCCACTAATGCAACAGAAACTCCATACACAGGATGAAGCATTGGAGATGGCAATGAAACTAGAGGCTTCACCTTTAGTTGAGACTAGTGTAGGTATGACAAACTTACAGAATCAGTTGGCCAATCTCACTTTACAGCTACATGGGGTTAAGAAAGGAAAAAAGGTTGAACAAGAATTATGGTGTACAAAGTGTAAAGGACATGGCCATACCAAAGATAATTGTCCAGTATTTGTTGAGTATATATCAAGTGGGGCTCCTAACCCCTTAGTACAGAATCAAGGGCCATGGTGTGAAATCTGTAGAACAAGAGGACATAGACAATAGGAATGCCCTTTACTTCAGAAGTATGTACAAACTCCTAAGAATTTATACTATAACTTCTGTAAGTCAGTAGGACATGATGAAAATAATTGCAGAGCTTATGATCTCATGATAGAGAGAAAACATGACTTCTATAGAGTCTAGTCAGAGACATCAGGACCAGCAGCAGGTCCACAGCATGAACCGGCTCATGATGGCCATGGTGTAGGATTCAGAGGAAGAGGCCGTGATGAGGCTTTGGCCATGGCCATGGACTGATTGTTTGTTACAACTGTGGAGCCATAGGAAATTATGCTAGGGATTGTCAGAACCCTACTACAACATGTAAGTATTGCAAGTCCTATGATCATACTATAGAAGAATGTCCTATCTTAATAGCCAAGATTAAGGATCCTAAGCCACCAGTAAACCAGAATATTCAACTTATTGTTAATGAGAAGAAAGAACCAGAACCAAGAGTCAATGTTGTGACTCACAGCGGTGCTTCTACTAGTAGGACATCGCAGGATGCCGAAAAGAATACAGGTCCAAAGTGGGTGCATAAAGCCACTAATAAATCTACACCACTTGACCTGCAGAAGAACAAAGAAACATTTCAGCAAGCTAAAACTTTCTTTATTGACCCTACACCATCAGGATCGTAGATATTGCCTTGTAGGGGTGTACCGCAGCAAAAACCTTGCGGCGTTAGTCCTGTGCAGATATCGCAGGCTACCACATCTGGAAGGTGCGAAGAGGATGAGTTGACAGGAAGTGTACAATCCTTCCTGCGGAGCTGCTTGAAACTCTTAATAAATGAGAAAGCCATAGGAGAGCTTCAACGCATCATAGATCAGTATCAGAAATCTTCTTCTGTGAGCAGTACGCAGCGTGCTGTTCAGAATATTATGGGCCATACAAGAACAGGAAGAGAAATGAGACTCACAACACAAATTGGAGAGTTTGAAATGGATGAGGTAATCCTAGATTTAGGATCAGAGGTAAATTTTCTTACTAAGCAGACATGGGAACAGATGGGTAGCCCTAAGTTAGCCAGATCACCTATCCATCTGTGATTAGCCAATCAACAGAGGGTATTGCCACTGGGTCGATTACCGAACATACCAGTTGATATTGATGGAGTTCACAGCTTTGCAGATTTTGAAGTCATAGAAATTATTGGCGATAACAGACCGTATCCAGCTTTGTTAGGTATTGATTGGGCATTTGATAACATGGTTGTTATCAATTTGAAGAAAAGACAAATGACCTTTGAGGATAAACATATTCAAGTCATTGCACCGTTGGATCCTTTTCAGGGTCCTTGATACATTGAACCTATCAAAGTAGAGGAAGAGGTGCGTAATATGGAGAGCCTCTATCAGATGACTGCTAACCAGAGTGATTATATTAATCCCACCACAGAAGGAAATATTAGTTGGCGATGCGATAGCTCATGTGCATCGGATTCAGATGTTGGTTTAGAAAATTGGCAGAATAGACGTTATGAAGTTTCAGCTCGCAGATGTGCATTTATGACTAAGTCACTGCGATGGATTGGAATAGAGATTAAGGATATTCCGTCGTTTGATGGCTTATCAGATGTTAATGACTTTTTACAGCAGTTTGAGCAGGAAATCCCTAATGAGTAGAGGATGGCAGTTATTGACCTTTCAGTAAGAGCCACACCTGCAAGATGGTGGCATGCACATAAATAAAATATCACATCATGGGATGATTTTAAGAGATTGATGGTGATTATATTCTCTAATGACAAGGAGTGTTTACAACAGAAATATACAGGAGAAAGTGACCCCAGGTCACATATTAATATTTGTGAACAGAATTGGTCGGACATTCCAGAGGATGAATGGGTTCACCTATTCATTCACACTTTAGACACAGTCCCAAGGAACTGGTACACTGAGACAGAGTTGCGTAGAGGAACGATTACATGGCCAGTTATGATAGACAGCTTTGTACTCACTTTCACTTTTGAATTTGAGTATCCAAGCATTGATCAGGCTCTAAATATTATAAAGACTAAGATATTTGATGACTGTACCCTGCCAGTGTATGCTCAGCCTGATTGGGCCATCCAGTTAGAACATGCGCTAGAGTGTTACAACTTCGCAGAAGAGTCAGGTGACGAGGATGCGAATCCTCGCAGTATCAACATTCCAGAGTCAGAAGGGACTCGCGAAGTTGATGGACCAAAGCTAGAGATTCCAATTGTCACAGAGCCTATTAAGATTAAAAATATCAATATTGGCACAGAAACAAAACCAAAGTTTGCCTCTATTGGAGACTATTGGGATGATGAAATGGTAGGACACATCGCAGATTTGTTACATGAATATCAAGAATTATTTCCCACTAAGTTTATAGAGATGAATGGAATAGTAGGAGATTTGGGAGTCATGAGGATACCTTTGAAAGAGGATGCTAGGCCAGTTAAGCAGCGTCCATACAGATTAAATCCTTTTTATAAAGAAAAATTTAAGGATGAGATTGATAAGATGCTAGCAGCAGGCATCATTGAGCCAGTAGAAGAGAGCGAATGGGTTAGTCCCATGGTTGTGCAGGAAAATAAAACTAAAAGAGAAATCAGGATTTGTGTCGATTTGCGCAAACTCAACGACGCATCACTTCATGACCCATTTTCGACACCTTTTACTGATGAATTTTTAGACAATGTGGGAGGACAGGAGATCTACTCATTCACTGATGGCTTTCCAGGCTATCACTAGATAAGAATCCATTCAGAGGATCGACATAAGACCACCTTTGCGATAGAATGGGGCTCATTCTAGTATACGGTAATGCCCTTTGGTCTTAAAAATGCACCAGCTATTTTTTCTAGAGTAGTAGTTGCTGTCTTTAAGGAATACATCCATAAATTCTTAGAAGTCTATTTTGATGATTGGACTGTATTTGGATTAATCAAAAAGCATATAGGATATTTAAGGCTCATGTTAGAGAAATGTAGGCAATATCATATTTCTCTTAACTTGAAGAAATGTATATTCTGTGCACCATTTGGTATTTTGTTGGGTCATATTGTTTGCAGACAAGGCTTGATGGTAGATCCTGCAAAGATTTCCATCATTGTAAATCTTCCAGCACCCAAATCAGTCAAGCAATTGAGGACAGTGCTTGGTCATACAGGGTACCATAGAAAATTCATCAAGGGCTATGCAAAGATCACAACACCTATGGAAAAGCTGTTAAAGAAAGAAGTGAAATTCCTATGGAATGAGGAATTCCAGCAAAGTTTAGACACTCTTAAAGAGAAGATGGTTACAGCACCCATTTTAGTATTTCCAGATTGGAACAAACCATTTCATGTACATGTGGATGCATCTGGCATTGCACTGGGGATTGTCTTAACAAAACCAGGAGAAGGGGGTATTGATCACCCTATCGCGTACTCAAGCAGAAAGTTATCTACCACAGAAAAGAACTACACCACTACAAAAAGAGAAGGATTAGCTATGGTGTATGCTCTACATAATTTCAGGCACTACCTGTTGGGTGCCCCATTCAAGATGTTCACTGACCATTCTGCTTTAAAGTATTTGGTCAATAAGCCAGTGTTAGGGGGAAGGATCTGGAGATGGTTACTCCTATTTCAGGAGTATGATTTTGAAATTATTGTAAAACCAGGGAGATTGAATGCAGGACCTGATCATCTATCATGGATAGACTCAGGAGAAGAACCAAGTAATTTAGAGGATAATTTTCCAGATGCGCAATTGTTTTCTATCCAGATCGCAGATGAGTATTACGCAGATATTATTCACTTTCTCACTACAGGGTGGGCACCAGTTGAGTTTACTAAGCAGCAAAAGAAACAGTTAGTTGTTAAAGCAGTAGATTTCACTTTGATCGCAAGACATTTATACAAGTTAGGTCCAGATGAAGTCCTGCACAGATGCGTTATGTCGCACGAGAAAGAGGCCATTATCAGAGAAGCACATTCAGGTACTCAGAAAATTCTAGCTGCAGGATTATGGTGGCCTACTTTGCATAAAGACACTAAGGAGTTTTGCAGATGCTGCGATATCTGCCAGAGGGTAGGAAAACCTTCGAGGAGAGATGAAATGCCGCTGCGACCACAGATTACGTTGTGGGCATTTGAAAAGTGGGATATAGATTTCATGGGTCCTATCAACCCACCAGGGAAACAAACTAGTGCAAGATACATCATCACAGGAACATAATACCTCACCAGGTGGGCAGAGGCCAAAGCAGTAAGGAATTGTGATGCTGCTACAGCTGCACAGTTCATTTTTGAAAACATCATAAGTAGATTTGGATGTCCAGAAATTTTGATGAGTGATCAAGGCACACACTTTCTGAATCGCACTATTGAGGCCTTGACGGAGGAATTTCAGATACAGCATCATAAGAGCACTCCCTACCACCCACAAGCTAATGGTACAGTGGAGGATTTTAACAAGATTCTAGAAAATGCTCTTACTAAGATCTCTAACAACCAAAGAGATGATTGGGACCTCAGGGTTAATGCTGTGTTATGGGATTATAGGACTACATGTAAGAAACTCATAGGACACACACCTTTCAGCTTGGTGTATGGACAAGAGGTTGTTATGCCTATGGAATATATTATTCCTAGTTTAAGAATTTCTCAAATTACTGAGATGGCTGATACATATACGATGAATGAAATATTAGCGCAACTGCTTGCCTTAGAAGAATACATATTCATCGCAGGATTTCATCAAAAAGTGCAGAAGGCACGAGAAATTTTTTGGACATGGACATCAAGAGCAATATTTTTCAGACAGGAGACTTAGTGCTCCTTTATGACAGCAAGTTTGTTAAGTTTCCAGGGAAGTTCAAGACACATTGGTTGGGGCCATATCAGATTCAACAAGTCACAGAAGGAGGTTCCGTTCAACTCAGTAAACTGAACGGGGAACTTGTTCCTACTTTGATTAATGGCAGTAGGCTTAAGCTTTATAGTGATAGCCGCTCCACCTCCCAACCCTAACTCAGAGAACTAAGTGGTGCAGATGTCCAGTGTAGTTGAAAGGAGGCATCGCACCCATAATCTACACCAGGTGAAAAGTTCTAAGTAGGAGGAATCGTAGCAGGAAATTTTATTTTGCGCAAGTCATAGGACGATTGCGGAGTTTTTGAACGTTGCAGAGTTTCATGCCAACTTTTTGGTCCAGGACGATGCAGTGTGACATCGCAGTGAGGCGATGTTCCCTGTGCTGCGAAGACAATTTTGAAAGGGAAAGAGGGCCAGTCACTTTGCCTTCTAACAAATGATTAATGTAGATATGACAGGTATACGTTGCCCTAGATTTGGAAACAATACAATGATTGTCCTAGATTTGGTAAATCTTGGTCGAGGCCGCATCTTGCGCACAATTTTCGAGGGAAATTTGAACAGGTTTTCAGCAATTAATGAGGAGCAGAGCCCGGGTTGTTGTCTTGTCCATGCAATAAATGCCACCAATGGGTCCATCCTAAGCAACCGTTGCTTTAGAGATTACTGCCTTCATTACAAATACACAGATCATTCAAACAGAATGGTTACTTTTGAGATTTATAAGAGTTATAGAGTAATTTGTAGAGTTTTCCCTATGCAGAGATACTCCAGTTACAGAGTGCTGGTTTCCCCATTTTCACAGCCATTGCCAGTCCAGAGTATCGCACCGGGCGGTTTATGTCCGAGACGGATCCTTTCGAAGGCGTCATGCGACGATTCAAGCGTGGTGGCCTCGAGTTTGCTATGACGCCGCCGCCCAGGATTGTGAAATTAGGTGCAACACAGGTCAGGCAGTCGCCAAGGACGAAGAGTCAAGCTCAAATAGTAAAAGAGTCCAGCTCAGAGTAGGAAGAAGAAGTTCATGTGGTAGCAGTATACATTTCTCCATGAGTCAAGGACGCACCAGAGGTAACCATTCCCAAGGGTGCTAAGTTTCCTATTCCGCTACCGCCGATTGATCTTCGCGTAAAGGAAGATGGAGAACTGTTAGGATATGTCCCTGCTCTCAAATTTATAGACTATAACCTTGGAGACAGTAAGACATATCCTCAGTTTCAGCAGGATCAGTATCTTATGGTTCAGAGGAACCCGAGGACTGGTGCAGATGAGTTTGTTCCTATGGAACATGTCCAAATTCTTGAGCAGTCAGGCTTGCTCAATTTGTTGAAAATACCACATTTCGAATGAGGTATAGAGGTTAATGTCGTGGTGCGTGTGCTAATTTCCTGTGTACATGGAGGTTACCTCTGGCTGGGTAACAGGTTTGATATGAACGTCGATTTGATACACCACATCACTAGGCTGTCCAAAAGCGGTAAGGACCCTCAGACACATATATCAGGAAAAAGCAAGGATACTAAGCTACCAGCGCTTCTAGTTAGCAAGTATAAGCTACAAAGAGGAGGTCGGGCTTATGACCTCATAGCCTTAGCATATGATACACTCATATTTATAGCCAGTCTTCTTGCAGGAATACTGTTAACTAAAGTTCACCTGAAAGAAGTCACAGGAGAAGTAATTCACCTTGCCGTGCAGGTCGCAGAAGGTGAACAATTTAATTGGTGTTTGTTTTTATTAAATTTTTTTCTTGCAGATTGTTTGGCAGCACAGGATGAGCCAAAACACCCCTTCCACTTCTTGTGGCTACTTATATTATGTGCATTTGTTGGGTGGAGAGAGCTGCCCCATACCCAGTTTCTACAGCTACGAGGCGGAGAGTGCAGAGGCGCACGATATGCAAACTTATGGGAAAGCAGCAGTCCAGCCAAGAAAAAGATCAATATGATAGTATTCTATGAATACTATAAGCTGTTGAAGCGAGTTATCCATGAGACACCATGGATCAACAGAGAGGTTGTTGACATGTATCACAATCGGCTTGATTTCACTACAGACAGGCATATAATCTATCTGAGGCCAAAAGGGTTTAGAAAGGATGACTGGGCTATTGGATTGTTCAGGATGACAGCGCAAGATGTAGAAGATGTCATCAAAGACTTTGATGAAGAGTGGAAGAAGGCATTAGAAGATGCCATAGCAGGAATTGTACCAACAGATACCGCACCGATAGATCCATTAGAAAAAGGAAAAGGTAAGGTGGGTTTCAAGAGGAAAGATGCAGTAGAAGTGCCACTAGTGGCACAAAAGAAGAAAAAAATTACAATTCTCAACGCCAACTACAGAGACCGCACTAACAGAGGATGAGTATGATCTCATCGCAGTGATATTGTAGGAGAAGATGCGAGACTCATTTCAGGCGATGCAGACATCGCAGGACAAGCTGTAGAGCACGATAGATAAGCAGCTTTTGGAGTTGAAAGCACTAACTGAGAAGACTGCCATAATGCAGATTCAGCCAGTTAAGGCAACAGTAGGAGAAAGCTCAACAACATCGATTTCCTGCGAGGAAGTCTTTGCAAAGGATCACACCAATACAATGCTGATACCGCTAGGGAGCATTCGATTCCCTGTTTCAATGATTGATGTGCAGATACAGGTTAGACAACCTGTCGAGGTTAATCTGGCACAATTCCCCATTAATCAACTACAGATGATCCAGCAGTAGATAGCTGCAGAGCTCAGGGATAGAGAGCTTGTGACTTATAACCAGAACACTTAGCTGATACAACAGAATGCAGAGCTCACCGCAGGATTTCAGACAAAGGTGGTGGAGTTAAGACTATATGAAGAAAGAGAACATGATCTAAGTCAGGTCCTGCAGAACATCTCATTGGAGTTACCCCAGTGTAACATAGAGCTTTCCTTTCCTCTAATGTAGAAAGTAAGAAGAATTGCAGATAGAGCAAAGGCTCTGGAAGAGACAATGGTCAAGATGGAGGAAGACCACAAGGCACAGATTGTTGAGCTTGAGGCTCGAGCACCAGGAACACCTGAGGCAGACAAGGAAGCAAGGGCACAGGCCTTTAGAATCACTTCAACGTAGACGAAGTGTCGCATAGATGATGCAGATTCATTGCTAGCTGATGCAACGAAGACATGGTTGGAGCTATAAGAGCTCCCAAATAGACTGGATTTGCAGCAGAGCATCCAAAACATAGAGAATGCAACAATAGAAATAAAGGAAGAATTCAAGAGCTTAGGAGCTCTTGCAAAGATGAAGAAGATGACAGAGATGAACCGTTTGCAACAGGAAGCACAGAGGTTGTGAGAAAAAGAGATACAATTCAATAATATGCTTCAACCGTATCAGGAACAAATCATAGAGTTGGTTGATGCGGTTGAGAAGAAGGTCAAGGAGTTCACTGCAAGCAAGAGTGTAATTGATAGCACAGAAGACCCCATGATTAGTCAAGTTATGCTTGTAGCGGCACAAGACTGTGTCGAAGCTATGGACAAAGATGTCGCAGGACTCAAGGAGCGATTCGCAAGGACTTTGCAGGAAGCCAAGGAGAAGCTACAGAAAAAGAAACCAGCTGTTAGTGACTTGGGGACGAGCCACAAGTAAGTGTTAGGAGATTGTTGGAGTAGGGCCCCGCAGCTACAGGAAAAGTTGCTATTTTTGGTAGAAGATGGACAATTTTTGGAGGAAAGACAGTTTTGGTGATGCTGATAAGCTAGTGATATAAGAGATGCAATGAGATAAAGGTACGACACCGTAGCGCATTTCCCACCGTGGATCGTGAACCAAAAATCGCAGCGGTTGAAACAAGGAAGTCAAAGGAAATAGTACTTGAAGCGGTCGAGAAGAGAGCTCAACCACTGCATTTAAGGCAGCAGCGACAACAGGAGGGATCAGCTACCCTCATAAATGGAGAAGCAGCAATGGGCTGAGGTATTAAAGATAAAGGACAGAAGGGGAGCGACCGAGGAAGAGGCGCCCATACCTGCGATCAGCGCTGGAAATCACGGAAGACTGCAGGAAGCTGCGGTGTGACCAATAAGCGGCGGTTCAAAGTACAGATAGGCCGACTGTCATAGTTAGGGTTTTGGGTTACTTTTGGGATAGGCCCACAGTTTTGTATCATGGTGAGACCTTCGGGCCACCTATTTAAGCATGTATTTTGTATTATGAAGGGTTGGTTGGTTGGGTTGTTACTAGTTGTCGTCAATATTGTGAGACATTGAGGAAGAGTCGAGCTCTAGTTCTATTGTTAAGTATGTAGTTATCTTATTGTAACCAGTGGCCGGCTCCTTGAGCATGAATGTAACAATCCGTAGGGATTGAGAGAGAGAGGAAGGGTATATTGTAAGAAGAAAGCATTATAGGAAGAGAAGAGATCTAAGAGAAGGACTCCCAGCTGGTGCGTGGAGTTTCCCAGAAGATCTCAAGCTACATAAGAGGTAGCAGCGGAACTGTGTTTACTCTCTCAAGATATTATATAAACACAATTCCCATGGACGTAGCTTCCCCCCTGGAAGTGAACCACGTAACATTCGTGTGTTGTGTGACTGTTTCATGTGATTGTGCTCTACTTATTTGCTATCTGTTATCCATTACATGAACTTTTCTTATCAGTTAATGAATGTATGTATGCTATCCTTCAGTTTATAGTAACATAGAAGGTTAAATGTGAGTTGAATGTGTCGAGTATTCTGTATATGAGTTTATTAGTGCTTGATTCACGACAGCTAATAGTTACAATGTTAAGTGACTTCTGTATATTTAGTTCAGCGAGTTGAGCGTAATTGATGTTAAGCATGTTAAACTATAGAAGCTTAAGTGAAGTTGTTTAACACCCTAATGAAGGTTAACTGAGCTACTATACCCAGGGAGGAAGCCTCTGGACCTTGAGAGTTGATGAGAATATTGAGTCTTACTGTAGGAAATATCACAGCGTAGACAGGAGATATCGCACTGTTGGGGGAGCTGCGGTGTGAGATATCGCAGGTTAAGAGGTGAGAAGAAGAGAAAGTTTGCACATCGTCCTAGAAGCTGCGATGCGATAAGAGTCAGTCCCATAGCATAGTCATCTAGGAAGAGAGAGACAGCCCTTTCTGAGAGATTTA
Organism: Pseudotsuga menziesii; assembly: GCA_001517045.1. Classification (NCBI taxonomy): domain Eukaryota; kingdom Viridiplantae; phylum Streptophyta; class Pinopsida; order Pinales; family Pinaceae; genus Pseudotsuga; species Pseudotsuga menziesii. The sequence continues at coordinate 271,455 of LPNX011055183.1, read as the reverse complement.
GCTGGTTAATTAGAGTCAAGAGGACCTAGGATGCTACAGAACCTGGTTGAGGAAGCTTGATTCTTCAGCCACCCCATCTAGGATCACTTCGGGTGAGACTTCAGGCCGTTTTGCGGTCTGTTTTCGAAAGGGCCAGTGAGCTAGGGGTTTTGTTGATACAATATAGTAAACCCAGGTTTTCCCAGTAAGACCAACAAAGCGTAAGGGGTTTAAAGCCCTAACAGCCCTGTTTGTGAAGTCCACTTTTCGAGGGTGATGGGGATGGTGTAGATATGCTACACCCTATTGCCTGTGGGAGAGCTCACCTCACTGGAGGTGAGAAGTACAAGATTGACAAGCCAACCCACAGGTCCGTCTCAACCAAAAGCAATGCAACACTTCTTCCATAGCCCGCAGCTAACAGCCTTACCTAGAGAGGAAGGAGGTGGCAGATGTGATTGAACCGAGGAAATATGCAAGCGACCTTGCTGGTGTGTGCCCATGTGGAAAGTTGCATTTGAACACGATGGGAGCACACGCTTCGGGCATTGAAGGAGGCATCATACTCGCAATTCGCCATAGCAACCAAGCACAGCAACCAAGCACATCGAACTGTTACTCAGGCCAAATGCAACTGCCAGTGCCATGATGTCTATTGTTTATATTTGTAAAACGTGGCGATAGTTCCACTCAGTGTACTTGTTGGGGCTTGGACCTTGAAGGTCCTTAATTTTGGCAACTTCGCGGTTTTTGTGCGAAGCTTGTAAGCAGAGTTGCAGTCCAAAATAGTCTTAGGGGCTTCAGGGTTGGTTCGAAGCCCCACTTTTTGTAAATGTCCCATGGTTTAAGCCCATGGTATTGTAATAGTGCACTTGTATAAATAGGCACTTATGTAAAGGAGTCAAGGAGAAGCTTTTGTGTTATGATGATGTGATGCGAAGAAGCTAAGGTCTATTTTTGGGTTCAAGGTTAAGTCCCAGCTGAGTGCATGGACGACCTCTGTAGCTGAGTGCACAGAGGGTTTTGGAAGAAAGGTTCTGCAGCTAAGTGCGCACTTTTTGGTTGTTGAGAAGATCTGCAGCTGAGTGCGCAGATCAAAACCGTGTGTTTTGTAAATTGTTGAATATAAACACAGTTTTGTGGACGTAGCCCCTACACCGGGGGTGAACCACGTATATCTTGTGTTGTGGTGGTTCTTTTATTTTGTTTTTGTTATGTTTTTATGCATTTGATAAGTAGATGAATGATAAAGTAGGATAAATTGCTAAGTATTAACTTCGCTGTGAATTCCCAGTTAAGGGTTAAGCAAGAAACTGTCTTTTTATCTAAACTACGAAGCTATTTAAGTGAATGTCAAAGCTCTGTATTGCATAATTATTCTTTGTTGAGGATAAAGGTACAGTAATATCCCTCTTTCGCCTGCAGAAACTTGATTCTGCGGCACCCCATAGCTGTTTCGGGTGAGAGTGCAACCTGTTCATAGGTTGTTGTCGAAAGGGCCAACACTGTGGGTCTGTTTGTTGGTGCGAAGATAAAAGCATAAGAACCCGAGTCTGCCCTACCTGCCCAAAAAATTGGTTCCGTTGCTGGTTGAACCAGTATCTGCTTCAAGAGGGATCTACGTCGTACCTAGAGGGATATGTTTTGGAGGCCCTCAGTAAAAGAAATCAGCGATTGGATTGAAGATACTTATCTGAAATTTGCGGAACAAGAGAATAAGGACCCTCATCGTAGCTTAGATGACTTCTTGCAAAGGTACTTTTTTACTTATATTTATGAAATTTTCTTTACTAGTATCCACATAGAATTGCACCAGTGGTTATCCAGGTTGACAGAAAGAAAGACAAACTTCAAAGAAGATCAGTCTCCTGACTGGACCCCAGAAAGAATTAAGCTGTTGAAAAGTGTGAACAACGCGGTATCAAGAGTTGTTGATTTCTGGACAACGTGAACCCTTGAAGCATTTGTGACGGAGTTCGCCATCGACACACATACTTCTTTCAGCGAAGCAGAAAGGCAGTTTTTCAAAGGACCAAGGGGTAAGTACCTGAATTCATTAAGTCTGAAAATTAAAATGCTCTTGGCTGAGAAATGCATATTGCTTATCCAATCAAATTGTTAGATTTATTTCTACTAACCTATGTTTGGAAGCGAAAGTGACTTCAACGAGCAAAGTGGTTTGCTTCGCAACGGTAAAAGATACAAGAGAACTCTTGGATCCTATATCCTAGGCCAGAATACCGATTATACCTCATTAAGTCCAGAAGAATTTGAATCTGAGTAAACTCCTTTTGTTGGAAACCCTCCTATAACTCCGCAGCGAAGATTTGTTATCCCTGAGCACCCTTCGCAGTCTGAAAGTAACCCTAGCCCGAGTAGTCTTGTCGCAGGTCAGTCTACCTCAGTAAGTTCCCTTCCTCCTGTTACCAATCCTCCTCCTCCCCCTCCCCCCCCCCTCGATTCAATATGGCCCATGCGAATGATGATATCAAGCTCCCAGTATTTAAAGGAACTGGATCAGAGGATCCAGAGCAGTTTTGGTTCTTATGCAAAGCTGTTTGGACTGCTAAGAATATTATGGATCAAAATACAAGAAGAGCACAGCTGGTCACCTCTTTCAGAGACCGAACTTTAACCTGGTTTATGAAGTTTTCTAGTACTCAGAACTATGCCTTGGCTGATATTAAAAAAGAAATGATCAAAGAATTCAAAAATCCTAAATTGGAGTCATAGTGTATAACTGAACTGAAAGAAATTCAGCAGAAGTGAGGTGAATCAGTTTGGGACTTTGATCAGAGGTTCAAGGTTCTGTTGGATCAAGTTAGTTTCACTATTGGACCAGAACAGCATAAAGAATGGTTCATTACTATTGCCTCATATCAGGACTCCACTTATGTAATAGAAAGTTGCTGATCAGTAAGAGGCGTTGGAAATTGCTATGAAACTTGAAACAAATCCCGTTGGAGATAATTCTGGAATAGCCCAGATACAGGCACAGTTAGCAGAAATGGATTTGGAGCTTCGTGACATGAAAAAAGGGAAATCTATTCAAGAAGAGGTTTGGTGTACACGATGTAAGATAGAAGGTCATGACAAAGAACAGTGTCCTTCATTAAGAAATTATTTGAATACTGGTGCACCGAACCCGTTTAACCCTAATGTCCTATATTGTGAGATCTGTAGAACAACTGGCCAACATCGACCTGAATATTGCTATCTGCTGTAGAGATATGTTCAAGTACCTAAGAATCCCTACTACAATTTCTGTAAGTCAGTTGGACACAACGAAGATGAATGTCACAGTTTTGATCTCATGAGAGAGCGAACCTATGATGCTTATAGGGTACAAACCGATGCACAAGGCAATGATGGGTATGGTTACCGTGGTGGTACACCAGGTCAAGGTAATTTCATAGGTCGTGGTCATGGTGGTATGCCTGGCAGAGGACAGGGCCAGATTATTTGCTATAACTGTAATCAAGCAGGACATGTAGCTAGAGACTGTCAGAACCCAACTACGACATGTCGATATTGCAGAGTAGTAGATCATGTGATTGAGCAATGCCCACAGTTGATAGCCAAGATAGAAGAAATAAATGGCACTCCTACTCAGAATGTTCAAATGATTTTTGTAGAGAAAATACCTCTCCCAGCCCTTAACGTTGTTACAAGGAGTGGAACTATGACGTAGGTGCAGAATAAGGGGAAATAGCCTGACGAGGCTTGGGTCCATAAGACCCTAGAGAAAATCCTAGCTTTCGATGTTGGAAGAGAAAAAGGAACATTTATGGAAGCTAAAAAGGACTTTTCTGATCCGAGAACATCAGTAGCAACTACACAACAACATCAACAGCAGTTACAGTTTCAAGAAGCCTCACTGGATCAAGTAAGTACACTGACATCATTTTTATATAGTTGTATGAAGCTATTAAGAAATCAAAATGCTTTGAATGAGTTACAGAAAGTTTTTCAGTCTTGCGAACCTCAGCGAAGCTCTGATAGAGAAAAAATTGTTAATAGAGTTAGAAGGACTAGAAGAGAAATGAGATTGCATGTTCAGATAGGAGATTATGACATAACTGATATCATTTTAGACTTGGGATCATAAGTGAATGTCCTAACTAAGAAGACATGGGAACAAATGGGAAAACCTACACTTGAATGGTCCCCTATATAGTTGAGATTAGCCAATCAGCAAAAGATTGTGCACCCCTTGGGAAGAATCCCTAGTGTACCAGTGGATATTGATGGAGTCAGTACCTTACCAGATTTTGAAGTCATTGAAATAATTGATGATAGCAACCCCTATCTAGCCTTGCTAAGAATTGAATGGGCAATAGACAATTATGCAGTAATCAACCTTAAGAATAGACAGATGACTTTTGAAGGAAAAGGATTAAGAGTCATAGTACCATTGGACCCTTCTCAAGGAGAAAGGTATACAGAGCCAGTCAGAGATGAAGATTAGGATGTTTTGGATCATATTTACAACATCACAGCTAAAGAAGAAGACTATGTTAACCCTACTGCTGAAGGTATAATGGATTGGCAGTGTGACAATTCTTGCATGACTGATTTAGACGAAGGCCTAGAGAATTGGCAGAATCGACTTTATGAGATACATGGACATCGATGTGCAAGAATTACTAAGTCTATCAGATGGGTTGGCTCACAGACAAGAATCTTACCTACTTTTGATGGCTTGACAAACCCAGAAGATTTTATTGTACAATTCTTAGAGCAAGTACCAGATTCATAGAAAATGGAGACTCTATATTCAGTATTCAGAGCCACAGCTGCCAGATGGTGGAATGGTCATAAAAATTATATTCATAGTTGGAGAGCTTGTCAAAAGTTTCTTCGCCTGAGATTCAGGGATCAACCTCAGGAGGTACGAAGCAAATTTAATGGTAAGACTAGCCCTCAGGAACATTTGGAGCAGTGTTATGAAGCATGGAAGCATGTACCTTGTGAAGAATGGGTACATAGGTTTGTACACACTCTGGAACCTGTAGCAAAAAACTGGTATGCAGAGGTGGAGCTTTGCCATGGTACTGTAAGTTGGGTTAGCCTTGCTGATAGTTTTGTGCTCACATTTTCTATTACTGAGGTTTTCCCTGCTTTGTACGCAGCTATTAGGATGATCCATACTAAGGTGTTTGATGATAAAGAAATAGCAGAGTACCAACCTGATTGGAAGGAACAAGAAGCTAATGCAGCAGAATGCTATAACCTCTCCATTGATGAAGACGATGACCCTCGTAACATTAATATTCCTGAGTCAGAAGGACATTGCGAAGTACATGGACCAGCGGTCAAATCACCTGAAGTAACTCAGCCCTTGAAAACAAGGAAAGTAAACATTGGATCAGAAGAAATGCCTAATTACTCTACCATTGGAGATTATTGGGATGAAGAAAAGGTAAGCAAAGTGACTGAACTCCTCCATGAGTATCAGGACTTATTTTCGACGAAGTTCTCCGAAATGAAAGGTATCCTTGGTGATATAGGAGTGATAAAAATACCTTTGAAAGCTGATGCGAAGCTTGTGAAGCAGCGCCCTTATAGGCTGAACCCTAAGTATAAAGAAAAAGTCAGGATGGAGCTAGATAAGATGCTCGCTGCAGGAATCATTGAGGCTGTCGAAGAGTCCGGATGGGTCAGCCCTATGGTGGTACAAGAAAAGAAGACCAAGGGAGAAATCATAATCTGTGTTGATCTGAGGAAGCTGAATGATGCATGTTTACATGATCCTTTTCCTACTCCCTTTACAGATGAAGTTTTAGACAATGTCGGAGGTCAAGAAGTGTATTCTTTCACTGATGGATTTTTAGGTTACCATCAGATCAGAATTGCTCCAGAGGATTGACATAAAACAACCTTCGCTACAGAAATGGGATCTTTTCAGTATACTGTTATGCCCTTTGGATTGAAGAATGCACCTGCTATGTTTTCCAGAGTAGTCATATCTGCATTTAAGGAATTTATTCATAAGTTCTTGGAAGTTTACTTTGATGATTGGACTATCTTTGGTTTATTGAAAGATCATATAGCCAGTTTAAGACTTATGTTGGACAAGTGTAGACAGCATCATATTTCATTGAACCTGAAGAAGTGTATCTTTTGTGCACCTTTTGGAATTCTGCTAGGTCACATTGTATGAAAGCAAGGATTGATGGTGGATCCTACGAAGATAGCCATTATTGTGAACTTGCCACCTCTGAAGTCTGTTAAGCAACTTCGCACTACGCTTGGTCATACTAGATATTACAGGAAATTCATTAAAGGATATGCCCAAATTACAACACCTATGGAAAAGAAATTGAAGAAACATATTAAGTTTGAGTGGACACCTGAATGTCAGGAAAGCTTGGATATTTTGAAAGAAAAGATGGTAACTGCCCCTATATTAGTATTCCCTGACTAGAGTAAAGAGTTCCATGTTCATGTTGATGCATCTTCCATTGCTTTAGGTATAGTATTGGCTCAGTCAGGTGAAGGTAATATTGATCACCCTATTGCTTTTGGAAGTAGAAAATTGTCCACAGCAGAAAAAAATTATACTACGATAGAATGAGAAGGTCTAGCTATGGTTTATGCCTTGCAAAAATTTTGACATTATTTGTTAGGATCTCATTTTAAGATTGTCACTGACCATTTTGATTTGAAGTATTTGGTTAAAAAGCTTGTGTTAGGTGGAAGGATATGCAGATGGATGATTTTGTTTCAGGAGTATGACTTTGAGATCATAGTTAAGACATGAAGACTTAACCTGGGTCCTGACCACTTGTTGAGGCCTGGGAAAACTTGCAGGTCAACCCATAAGTAGAAAATTTGCAAGAAACCATCAAGCAGTGACAGACAGAGCTGGATGCAGTAAAAGCAGAAATTAAGACATTGCCTCCTATGCAGAAGATGCTTAAGGTAAAGCATAGTAATGAGCTCTAGTGAGAAATTGAGTCTTGCAGAAGAAAAGAAACAATGTCAGTGAGCTCTGTGCAACCCCTCATTAACGAGGCCTTGGATTTGAGCACTGTTGCAGAAAACCAGCTCAAAGTCTTGAAGGAGTATGATGCGTTTGCACAAGAAAAGGACAACGAAGCATCTGCAGCAACATTGCAGGTGATAGTGGAGAAAGAGCAAGCAGCCGAAGATATCATGCGCAGCCTCAACAATCAGTTTACTATCTTCGCTAACAAGATTCTTGCACTCGAAAAGCAGCAAAGTGTCCTGGGATGGGACACTGGTGAGTCTTAGGGGGCTGTTGGGGCTCAAACCTTGAAGGTCCTTACTTTTGGCAACTTCATGGTTTTTGTGCGAAGCTTGTATGCAGAGTTGCGGTCCAAAATAGTCTTAGGGGCTTCGGGGTTGGGTCGAAGCCCCTCTTTTTGTAAATGTCCCATGGTTTTTGGGTACCCATGGTTTAAGCCCATGGTCACTTGTAATAGTGCACTTGTATAAATAGGCACTTATGTAAAGGAGTCAAGGAGAAGCTTTTGTGTTATGATGATGTGATGCGAAGAATCTAAGGTCTATTTTTGGGTTCAAGGTTAAGTCCCAGCTGAGTGCATGGACGACCTCTGCAGCTGAGTGTCCAGAGGGTTTTGGAAGAAAGGTTCTGTAGCTAAGTGTGCAGTTTCGGGTTGTTGAGAAGATCTGTAGCTGAGTGCATAGATCAGAACTGTGTGTTTTGTAAATTGTTGAATATAAACGCAGTTCTGTGGACATAGCCCCTACACTAGGGGTGAACCACGTATATCTTGTGTTGTGGTGGTTCTTTTATTTTGTTTCTGTTATATTTTTATGCATTTGATAAGTAGATGAATGATAAAGTAAGATAAATTGCTAAGTATTAACTTCACTGTGAATTCCCAGTTAAGGGTTAAGCAAGAAACTATCTTTTTATCTAAACTACGAAGCTATTTAAGTGAATGTTGAAGCTCTGTATTGCATAATTATTCTTTGTTGAGACTAAATGTATAGTAATATCCCTCTTTCTCCTGCAGAAACCTGATTCTGCGGCACCCCATAGCTGTTTTGGGTGAGACTTGTTACCACCTAAGTTGTACTTACTGGTTTTCTATCAAGTGAGCCTGGTGAACCGGACATGGATAACTTGTTTGGACTTCAGAGAACCTTCAGTCTTACTTCTGGGAAGTGCTTGTTGTATCATATCACATGTTCATACCCCATGGGGGAATTGTAATAACTATTCTAGCATGATAGTGTCTGTAAAAGACTCGGTCTCTTAGACTTCATTTGTCAATCCGATCAGCCCAGGGTGTTTTTTCCCTTGGTTATTATTGGTTGTTGAATAAACGACTGATAATTTCTGAGTTTTTCACTCCATACCTCCAAAGTTGGGGTGGTCAGCTTGGCATTTAGGCCTATTGAGGTTATTAGAGCCTATGTGTCAATGTGTAAGCATGCTAGACATCATTTTTGAGTCATATGAACATGTCTAAGTCCCCCTACGTGTTTTTCAATTTTTCAATTTTCTAGTTTTTTCAGTGTTTTTTATTAAATTTTAATTTTTCCAAAACTTAGGCTATTTTTTAATAGTTTAATTGGAAAAATTGATTTTGTAATAAAAGTGGGCCAAATAATCAGTTTCAGTCATGTAGGTGCTCATTTTCAAGCTAAGAGCACCATGTAAACCCGTGGACCCACTATTTCCTAGTTTTGAGTGATTTTCCATCACTCAGGTCAGAAAGCCCCAAAAATCAATTATTGATTATTTTAATTAATAAATTGATGAATAATGGAGCAAATCCAAAAACAATAAATCAGTGGATTCTCAGCCGATTTGATTGAAATCAGTTAGATATGAAGCAGATTAACTGGATCTGAAAAATCCTTGACTGAAGGAGGTGATCAAATCAGATCCAGAGTTGATCTTGAGCATCCTTTATGGGGAATTTTGCCCTCCCTCTCTCCTCAACATGTTTTGGCTCATCTGGATGAGTTTTGGGCCGATGTGTCAGTGTATGGGTTGATGTGTCAGCCAGATCAGGCCCCCGGTTGACAAGTAGGCTCAGTCCAGCTTCAGTTGTGCATTGATGAACTCTCCATCAGTTGATTTCACTTGATTCCATGAGGAATTGCACCCTCCCTGGGCTAGATGGCCTGCAAATTGTATATATCCTGCTGGAGGCTCCCTCTTCCAAGCTAGTTAGAGCTGGACTGAAGGGATTGCCATTGTAACTCTGTATTTGATCATTATTTGTGAATAAAGAAGCTTTGGAGGCTATACTGTGTAGTTATTTTGATTGTGTGGATGCTCAGTGTTATGCTGCTGATGTGGTAGCTACAACTTCTTGCCAAATTCTGTGTTGTTTCTGTGATCTAACTTCAAGGATTCAGCTGAATATAGTAAGGGTATAAACTCG
>LPNX011055183.1:98436-261718 GCA_001517045.1 Pseudotsuga menziesii | reverse complement strand
GAAATTGTCCTTTTTGCATGAATTTGAAAGAAAACTTGTAGATCACATGCATTAGATTTCCTTTCACTGTTATAAATTTCAATATTCTTCAATATCAGTGCATCTTAATTGGCTGCACAAACAGCAGGCCAAGATTCCAAGGAAATCTTGCTTTCCTTGGTTCCTTTTTCGTCGGTTTAGCTAGTTTAATTTCATTATTTTTTGAGATAAAGTAGGCTGACCCAAAGGTACTCTTAAAGTGATTTTGGGAATTTTTTATTCTAACATGATCGCTGTCCTTTAGCAGGTCTAACAGAGAATAAAGGAAGCTGCTGTCCAAAGTAGCTTTTGGGGCGCTCAAATCCCCCTAGGGGTCTCTCTTTTGTCACAAAATTCTTCAATTTTTTTGTATAACTGTAAGATCTTGGTTTCATCCTGTATAAGGACCAAGAAAGTTCTGATTTATCAGTCCTTTTATATTGTAACCACTGTAGTAAAATAATTCTTTGAATAGGCTCTTTCGAGCCCATTCCCCATCCCCCATGGGGGGATTCGCGTCGGTGCCATTTTCGTCATTTTCTTCTTATTCCTTGTTCACTAGAATTGATCTGATTTGTAGGGTAGTATAATTGATCTTGTTGTTAATTCCATACTCCATATCTTATATTTCAAAGTAATCATAATACTTACCCCACGATTTCCCGAGTGACCTGCAAGGGGAAAGAGATTCGTGGTAGGATTAATCAGAAAACCAGATTTGTGTAGTTGTTTTATTTTTCATCTTTTGTTTATCAGAAATTTAAAATTAACCCCTCCTTGATTCCCCGATTGAGATCCACTTGGATCTAAATAGGTTCTTGGAGGCTTTTTTCTTTTAAACAAGAACACTTGGTTAAAACTTATTAAAATTTACAAGACTTTAGTGTCTATGCTATGCACTTGGCTGTGGTTCGTCCGATCAGTCAAGCTATATCAAAAGCACTTGGGTGAATAGCATAATTAGGACTCACTCTCCCCAATTGACAAACCATCAGGTGAAAATCCAACACCTCGATCGAACCTCTACGGTGGAAAAATACCCAAAGGAAGCGGGAACTTACTGAAAAGTGACCTCGGGGTGCCGATCTCTGTCACACCCTAACGTGTGCGTTATGAACAATAGCCCCAGAGACTCCATTTCAGCCCACATATTCCTTGCGGGTAGCCGTAAAGTTTTTGTTTTGGACATACTCCAAGTACTCTCGGGTATATCTGGAGTCCCCCCTTAGCCTAATTTAATCAATTCATACTTCAATTTTAACTTAAAACATACCAAGATGCAATCGCAAAACATTCACTCCAAGCACATGCAAGCACATTGATCTCTTTGATTTGACTCCATTATTAAGGCACTGGTCATTTTTGCTTCATATATATATTGTTTATCAGCTTTGTGCTTTCGTGTGTTTTTTTCGTATCTTGTCATCTTCAATTGTTTATAGTTAAAATATTTGAACTCCTAAGTAACTGATTCAGTTTAACATCACCACACTAAGAAATCATCCATAGTAACTTAATAGGGTCTACCCCCCTTGGCTCCGTTAGGAGTTGAGCCTAAACGGAGGAGTCAAGAACAAGGTGACAGCCTTGACTCGAGACTTGCCCCCAAGGACACACCGAGTGGCTTGAAGATTTCTGCCACGTGATCCAGGTGTGTGAAAAGGTGGCAACACTTTTAGGGGCCACTGCCAGGGATAAATATTTTTATTCCCGAGTACGACTTAGCTTAGCTTTTTTCTAAACAACTAAAAATATAAAAAAAAACTTTTGATTGATCTAGTTTTTAAAAAATAAAAAAAAACATAAAAATTAAAACTCGATGCATCTAGCAACTCCACTGTCTAACATCCCTTCAAGAATTTCTACTCGAAGAAACCGCCGACAATTATTTAATCCTCTCCCTGATCCCGAAAGGTTTAATAGGGAAAAATTGAATAGGCAGACCTCTCGTAGAAACCTTGAAGATTTAGGAGACCAATCCCTCTCAGATATCCATCACATATTTGTAGAGAGTCATGTTCACTAATATTAAGAAATGATGGAATTTTACAAACCCCTTGACTTTTCTCAGATAGCAGGTAGTCCTCATTACATTCCGAATGATGCTATCAAGGAGCTCCCCATGTTTCAGGGTAATAATGCCATCACTGCCAAGTCTCACCTCCGAAAGTTTGAAAAGTACCTGGCTAGTTATTGCAATGATATTGCCCATGACCATGATGATGTCAAAATGATGCTCTTTTCTTTATCCTTGGAAGATGATGCGGAAGAATGGTACTTCGACCTAGATGATGGTTCATATAAAACTCTTAGTGAATTACTAGAGGGTTTTAAGAAGAAATGGGGGGAAAAGAAAGAACAACGACATCTGCATGCTGCCCTCCATAACATAAAGAGGATGGAGAGTGAAACCATTGATGAATTTAATACTAAGTTCAGGCGTGTGGTTGCGGACCTCCCTAGAGAAATCAAGCCAAGGGATGCCTCCATCCTCATATATTACATTGAAGCTTTCACTGGTGATCTGAGGTACCAGTTAAGGGACAAAGAGCCAGCCGATCTAAAAACTGCTCAAGAATTGGCCGAGAAAATAGAAAAGAATATGCAGTCTTCAGGAAAATCCAACATTCCATGGTGTATACCTTGTGAACAATTCCACCAAGAGAGCACTTGTTATGTTGCAAATCAAGTCATGGAACATGGACTTCCCGAGGTCAGTAATCAGGAAACAAATTCAAGCGAGCCTAATCATATATACATAGTAGGCCAAGCCTACCCTTTGTTACCATCGAAACAGTACAAGCCTGAGGATGAAACCATTGCAGAATCTTATAGTGAAACTTATGATGAAAACTATAATATACATGATGGAAGTCCTATGTGTTCTCCATATAATGATGATAGTCTTGAAGGTTCACTACCTTGTGACCTTTTCTCTGAAGAAGATGAGTATGAAAATGAGGACAAGAATAGCTTGGAGCATGATACAAGTGACGAAGACTCCCTTATCCCCGACAAATATGTTGATGAGGAGTCCTGGACATTCATGGAAAAACCAGTCTGTGAAATGAATAAAGTGGAAAATAATGAACCAGAAACTTTTGATGGTTTTGTCGATTTTTATGTCTATGGCATATCTAAAGGAGAGAGCATGGACCATGTGGCCTTGGGAAACTTTTATATGAAAAAGGAGCATGAATTTTATCCATATGATCATTCAGAGTCATATCATGCAGAGCCGCACAAAGGTATAAATAATGAAGACATGGAGAAGCAGTGTTGTGAAAAGACAGATGTGATGCAGTTATTAGAATATCAGTCTCAACTATCATCTTCACATATAGAGTTTCCTCATGACTTGGAGCCACTTGGGGCTTATACAGTGAATTATCATCCGGTAAGCCTTGATGATCAGTATGATGGTGTAGTCAATCTACCTCATCATTCCAATTTGTACATCAACCCTATCCAGTCATGGATAGAAGCATCCTGCGCAGGCACTTACCAGTTTGGGAGGAAGTTTGATGATGTTATTCATGCCTATGATTTCCCATCCATCCCGCCCCTTTTGGATCATCACACAGGTTTGCATTTTTTGAATAAAGTATCCTTACTTTGGCTGGTAACCAAAGACAAGGAAATTTTTTTTTATGTTAATAAAACTCTTAGGTGGTTACATTGGATTTCTGATTACACTTAACCCTTTTTATATATGCTTAGAGTAGGAAAATAAGCTCCTTGAAAGAGAGCATTTACTTTCTGCATTTATACTTAGCTATAATAAAAAAATTCTTCTTTTAGTTAGTTACATTTATTCTGTTTAAATAAATCAGCTTAATGGTTCATTTGTTTTTTTATAAAACTTGTGCTACTGAGGTTTTTCTTGTCAAGTTGAGATGTTTTTACAGGGTCTACAAAACCAGAGATTCTGATGTTCTCGTATCCTCTCCTTGCCTCAAAAGACCATATCGAGCACACGTCCCACAGTTGTAGCCAGAATGTTACCACCTAAGTTGTACTTAGTGGTTTTCTATCAAGTGAGCCTGGTGAACCGGACAGGGATAACTTGTTCGGACTTTAGAGAACCTTCAGTCTTACTTCTGGGAAGTGCTTGTTGTATCATATCACATGTTCATACCCCATGGGGGAATTGTAATAAATGTTCTAGCATCATAGTGTCTGTAAAAGACTCTGTCTCTTAGACTTCATTTGTCAATCCGATCAGCCCAGGGTGTTTTTTCCCTTGGTTATTATTGGTTGTTGAATAAACGACTGATAATTTCTGAGTTTTTCACTCCATACCTCCAAAGTTGGGGTGGTCGGCTTGGCATTTAGGCCTATTGAGGTTATTAGAGCCTATGTGTCAATGTGTAAGCATGCTAGACATCATTTTTGAGTCATATGAACATGTCTAAGTCCCCCTACGTGTTTTTCAATTTTTTAGTTTTTTCAGTGTTTTTTATTAAATTTTAATTTTTCCAAAACTTAGGCTATTTTTTAATAGTTTAATTGGAAAAATTGATTTTGTAATAAAAGTGGGCCAAATAATCAGTTTCAGTCATGTAGGTGCTCATTTTCAAGCTAAGAGCACCATGTAAACCCATGGACCCGCTATTTCCTAGTTTTGAGTGATTTTCCATCACTCAGGTCAGAAAGCCCCAAAAATCAATTATTGATTATTTTAATTAATAAATTGATGAATAATGGAGCAAATCCAAAAACAATAAATCAATGGATTCTCAGCTGATTTGATTGAAATCAGTCAAATCTGAAGCAGATTGACTGGATCTGAAAAATCCTTGACTGAAGGAGGTGATCAAATCAGATCCATAGTTGATCTTGAGCATCCTTTATGGGGAATTTCGCCCTCCCTCTCTCCTCAACACGTTTTGGCTCATCTGGATGAGTTTTGGGCCGATGTGTCAGTGTATGGGTTGATGTGTCAGCCAGATCAGGCCCCCGGATGACAAGTAGGCTCAGTCCAGCTTCAGTTGTGCATTGATGAACTCTCCATCAGTTGATTTCACTTGATTCCATGAGGAATTGCGCCCCCCCTGGGCTAGATGGCCTGCAAATTGCATATATCCTGCTGGAGGCTCCCTCTTCCAAGCTAGTTAGAGCTGGACTGAAGGGATTTCCATTGTAACTCTGTATTTGATCATTATTTGTGAATAAAGAAGCTTTGGAGGCTATACTGTGTAGTGCTTTTGATTGTGTGGATGCTCAGTGTCATGCTGCTGATGTGGTAGCTGCAACTTCTTGCCAAATTCTATGTTGTTTCTGTGATCTGGCTTCAAGGATTCAGCTGAATCTAGTAAGGGTATAAACTAGGAAAGCTAGATTGTTTAATCTTATTTATCCATATGATGTATGCTCAAAAATATTATTTATATGCTTAAATAAGGTTATTTCTACATAATCTCTCATTTTTGCTGCTTTATACATCCATATCCAGATCTCACGAGGTTTGTGCAGGCTTGTGTTATTTAGTTGCAGGTTCTCGATTGGATGAGGTTGTGGATCTAGATTGACTCCTTTACTATCCAATAAGCTCAATATTCTGTCCCTTAGCACTCCATTAAAGGGCCTCCTTCCAGCTTGCTCCATTCAAGCAACGATCTGACCTTCTCTCCTCTTCTTCTCATTTCTACAAAAAAAATCAACACTTTACCCGGTTACCATTTTCAGTTCATAGCTATGATTTTATTTGGATCTATTTCATCAAATTAAAATATACATAGATCTAATATTTCATAGCTCATATCCTAGATCTTGCACTTAAAAAAGGTAGCATAAGCATCCCAGATCTAGTTGTAGGGAAATTGTCCTTTTTGCATGAATTTGAAAGAAAACTTGTAGATCACATGCATTAGATTTCCTTTCGCTGTTATAAATTTCAATATTCTGCAATATCAGTGCATCTTAATTGGCTGCACAAACAGTAGGCCAATATCCCAAGGAAATCTTGCTTTCCTTGGTTCCTTTTTCGTCAGTTTAGCTAGTTTAATTTCATTATTTTTTGAGATAAAGTAGGCTGACCCAAAGGTATTCTTAAAGTTATTTTGGTAATTTGTTATTCTAACATGCTCAATTTCCTTTATCAGGTCTGACAGGGAAGAAAGGAAGCTGCTGTCCATATTGGCTTTTGGAGCTCTCAAATCCCCCCAGGGGTCTCTCTTTTGTCACAAAATTCTTAAAAAATTTTGTATAACTGTAAGATCTTGGTTTCAGCCTGTATAAGGACCAAGAAAGTTCTGATTTATCATTCCTTTGATATTGTAACCATTGTAATAAAATCATTCTTTGAATAGGCTCTTTCGAGCCCATTCCCCATCCCCCTGGGGGGATTCGTGTCGATGCCATTTTCGTCATTTTCTGCTTATTCCTTTTTCACTAGAATTGATCTGATTTGCAGGGTAGTATACTTGATCTTGTTTTTAATTCCATACTCCATATATTATATTTCAAAGTAATCATAATACTTACCCCACGATTTCCCGAGTGACCCGCAAGGGGAAAGAGATTCGTGGTAGGATTAATCAGAAAACCAGATTTGTGTAGTTGTTTTATTTTTCATCTTTTGTTTATCAGCAATTTAAAATTAACCCCTCCTTGATTCCCTGATTGAGATCCACTTGGATCGAAAGAGGTTCTTGGAGGCTTTTTTCTTTTAAATAAGAACACTTAGTTAAAACTTATTAAAATTTACAAGACTCCAGTGTGTATGCTCTGCACTTGGATGTAGTTTGTCTGATCAGTCAAGCTGTATCAAAAGCACTTGGGTGACTAGGATAATTAGGACTCACTCTCTCCAATTGACAAACCATCAGGTGAAAATTCAACACCTCAATTGAACCTCTACGGTGGAAAAATACCCAAAGGAAGCGGGAACTTACTGAAAAGTGACCTTGGGGCACCGATCTCTATCACACCCTAATGGGTGCGTTACGAAAAATAGCCCCAGAGACTCCATTTCAGCCCACATATTCCTTGCGGGTAGCCGTAAAGGTTTTGTTTTGGACATACTCCAAGTACTCTTGGGTATATCTGGAGTCCCCCCTTAGCCTAATTTAATCAATTCATACTTCAATTTTAACTTAAAACATACCAAGATGCAATCGCAAAACATTCACTCCAAACACATGCAAGCACACTGATCTCTTTGATTTGACTCCATTATTAAGGCACTGGTCATTTTTTCTTCATATATATATTGTTTATCAGTTTTGTGCTTTCGTGTGTTATTTTCGTATCTTGTCATCTTCAATTGTTTATAGTTAAAATATTCGAACTCCTAAGTAAATGATTCAATTTAACATCACCACACTAAGTAATCATCCTTAATAACTTAATAGGGTCTACCCCCCTTGGCTTCGTTAGGAGTTGAGCCTAAACGGAGGAGTCAAGAACAAGGTGACATCCTTGACTCGAGACTTGCCCCCAAGGACACACCGAGTGGCTTGAAGATTTCTTCCACGTGATCCAGGTGTGTGAAAAGGAGACAACAAGACTACAACCTGTTCGCAGGTTGTTGCCGAAAGGGCCAACACTGTGGGTCTGTTTGTTGGTGTGAAGATAAAAGCATAAGAACCCGGGTCTGCCCCACCTACCCAATAGTAATGTTAACACATGATAGTGACTTGTAACAGTTTTCAAATCGGTAGTCTCAACATTAGAATAGTATAAATACACTCCCAATAGAGGGAGGAAAGGAGTTGGTTGGATTGGGAAACATTCTAGGGCTAAGGCTCTCCATTGTAAATAAGATTTGATGCATGTGTTATGAATAAAATTGTAGAGGAAGAGTTGTTTCTCATTGAAGAGATTCATGTGTCATTGCTTCTCCCATTATGTACCTTCTTTATGTTGTAATGTGCTTCCTGTTTTCATTCTAGTTTGTTGATTGCTTTCATGTCTGCAATTTAGTTTATAACAATTAGATATTTATACTCACTATTATCTGGCTGTTGTTCCAGACATTTATCAAGTTTATTCTAAAGTTGCATGGAATTCAGCTTGCCAGTGCTCCATGTGATGGGTTGTTCTCTCTCATCCTCCAACTGCCGGCTAAAGATCTCCTGATTGGGAGATCGGCGGCTACCTTGCCTCTGTTTGCAACCCCACGCCATTCCTCTCCTTATGCAAGTGTTCCCTACAGAGTTTTTTGACTCCACTGCCAATGGTCCCTTACCCCAATAATCCCACCTTACATCTCACCTTGATACACTTTGTCCCATTCAGGATCCTGGCCCCCTGATTATCCTTGACTGAAAATATTATGCGGAGTAGACTCCAAAGACAAAACGAGAGATCCCTCTCTGACTATGCAAGGCAAGAGGCGCAGTCTAAAGTGGTTCTGTTGTTACCCATGAGCAGGCCTTCCACAACCTTTGGGCTCATTTCCGATGCTAACAAACTGGCACTATTGTTGGGGATGAAATTGAATATCCTCCCTGGGAAGAATGACAAAGATTTTAGATCTAGTTGTTGATGGTGAACAATTGACCAGACATCAAGAAGGTTGAGCACTTTTCACCTGGTGACTCCACTCTTGAAGGATTCAGACTTCAACGACTCCACTGGTGGTGTGACCCAGAAATCAAATGGCCAAGGAAAGCTGGCAGACTCCGTCTGGAAAATGGACCCCTTATAAGGCTTAGAAATGCATGACAGAAGGTCCAGATACTCGGGTCTGCATTTCTTCTAGGATGCCTTATCCTATCTTGTAAGTTTGCTCTTATCTTTTCCAAGATTTATCAAAATATACTTCTATGGTTCAGCTCATTCTGAACAGAACTATGAATATATTCTTGTTTATCCTTCTTTACGAACCAAAAGCATTGCATCGTCTTGTACATCTGATTATGGCCTATATTTTTATCCAGGGGCTCACGATGTCAAAGGACACCCCTATGAAATTCATGAAACCTCAGACGATAGCTTAGCTACTGTTCCTAACCTTGTCTCTCCTATTTCTCCAAGACAATACAAACCACTACAACTACCTCCCATCCTCCATGATTTTCCCGCGAGATATTACAAGTACCTCCCCAAGTTTGACGGATAATCCCAAGACTTAACTGCTGAGAAACATTTACAAGCCTTTGAGAATTTCTCTGATGTATGCATGCGGGTTTTCATCCTGTCCTTGCAAGGATATGCCAAAGTATGGTTTAAACACTTGCAGTCTAAGTCCATCAACACTTGGGAAGAGTTTTCTTGCACCTTCTTAAATTTTTGGGGTAGGAGAAGGCCATTGGAAAAAATACTTTCAGATTTTTATTCCCTAAGGAGGCATGAGGATGAGGCCATATTTAGTTTTAACAGAAGATTCACAAGCTTTTATTATAACATGACTAAGGAAGTCCAACATCTTAAGAACGCTGCTAAGATCTATTATGTAGCCGCCTTTCCTCCTGACCTGTCCTTTCTTCTTTTGGAGAGAAAATCAACCACCTTGCAGCATATGTTCGCTGATTGTTTGGAGGTTAAGGAAAACCTTAATATGTCCAAGAAAGTGTCATATTAGGACAATGGTGGTGAAATAAAAGACACATACAAATTGGTTGGCCCCTACAAGAATAATGGGAAAGTCTCTGGCACGTCAAAGCTCTCTCCTGGTATGCAGAAAGATGACCAGCCTGATGCAGGAGCAGGTAGTCCTAAAGGATTGTTCTCTGAAAATGGCGACCTGCACCACCCCTGGTATGCAAAGGACAATTTTAAGAAGGATTTTGGTATGCCTATGTACAATGAATATGAGGAAGAGTACCTGCAGAATATGCATGACGATTCAACTATTGAAACAAAGCCTACTGATGAAAAGAATCAAGATGCAATGCAAAGTCAGAAGGTTGAAGAGGGAAAGGATGATAAGGGAACTGGAGGTGATAGCCTACCCTTGTGTTATGCCTCTTTTGAATTAATACGACACATGATTAAGGCCTCCAAGCAAAAGTAGAAAGAAACGGAGATGGTGCAGACAAGAAGCCTGTACAGGAAAGAAGACGATAAGAAGAACTAGCTAGGCGATTCCTCTCATGCTACTAATACATTGGGAATCTGTAGTGAAGGAACAAACTATGAATATGGATGCAACAGCCTCCCAATAAATATGTTTTATGATATTCCACCTTTAGTAGCGCCACCTCACACAGGAGGAATATGCCTACTCGGTTCCAATGGAGAAGCAGGGGACCTCCCTCTTGAAGCACATCAAGCTCTTGTTACAGAATTTTTGAGTGGAAAGCGGGATGTTCCATTAAAGAGAGATTTTGTGGGTCCTTTTCTACAATCTTCCAAGTGTTAGTCTGATGAATCTCTAGAAGAAGGAAGCTCCGGACGGCTTTCCCATGAGCAGGTGATAGAACGTACTAGAGGTTGTCGTAATTTCTATGACCCTATGGCCAAATACATGGAGGGTCTGGGAGAAGGAAATGATTGGTTGCATCCCTACTTTGAATATCAAATTCTTTATCTTTTCCTTCTCCCATTATCTATTTCATTTCTATCCATCAAGCACAATGAAAGAACAAAACTATTAGGCAAGTTGCTTGATTGGCTTCATTAGAAGTCTGATTTCACTTAATCAAACTTGTGCACAAAGTAAGGTAGAGTAGGTAGGAAAAAATAAGCTCAGCAGTTATCGAGCATTTCCTTCATTACTGTTTTAGTTTGTTTTCATTTTTTCAATTACCAGCACAGGTTTACAGTCACCAGCATAATTTGCAAGAGTGGCACGAATTCACTGAAGTAGTAACTCAGAGAAGAATGGAGATGTCAAAGAAATATTAAAGGCAGCCCAATGGTTTTGGCACTTGGTCTATGGGGTTCTTTGCTACCTCACTGGGAGGATAGCATCCCTCGTGGAGCCAGTTGTTAACACTCTGTTTTTAACAGTTGATTTGAGAGCATGATAGGAGTTCGATGAGGGTCCCATTCCCGAGAACTTCATGTGAACTCCCCTTCAGGTTATCAGAAGTGCAAGGCAAAGGATAAAATGTAAGGTGTGTTGAAGGAATTGATCGAGACTCAAAATCAAAGGCTGAGATTGATCGAAGGTGGATCAATGGCTCCAGACCATTTTGCGCGAGCGGACATGCTTGACCAAAGCTGGGCTTCCAGATCGTGAAATGAATTAAAGGTCGGGAACATTCTACAGTTAAGATGAGATCTGAGTCAGATCTGCAGCCTCAATCAATTTTGCAAGCCATACCTATGCGGGTAAAGCCGCAATTTCAAATTACGAAAGAGGGGTGGTGGTAGCGAAGATCAACTGCCGCGATAAGAAAGGAGAGAAATCTATGGCCACAATTTATTTCATAGTGTGGACTAGCATGGATGAATACCAAGGCTTCTCATTGAGAAAGATAATGGGGCCCACTCAGATCTACGGCTGCATGAAGGGTCGATCACGATCGATGGTTGAGAACATGTCACGATCCAGAACTGCCCATAGTGTTCAAAGGAGAAAATTTAGTGGCAGAAGGAATGGAACATGGACAGTGGACGTGAAAGATTCCTCGGATCAGATGGATGGAAAGGCTCTCAAGGTGTAGGTTTCACATCCAATGCAGAGATCACAACGAAGGAGACGTTCACACATGTAATCTACGTCCTTGTGGATTGGTCAATTTCTTCAACGCCATTTTGTAGCACGCACAATGGTGGAATCGTCCCTTTGGCAGAGTCATGTCATGTAAAGATAGGTGGATTTTGTGTGAGTTGGCCTATGGAAATGAGGAAATTAACTGGCGAATCCACCACTCACACGAGGCAAAGCTAGCACGATGCAAAAGACCATTCCGTTTCCTACTTCAAAAGAGCAAGGAAATGTGGGAGCGTCCACTTCATGAACTTTGTGGCATAGATCTATTATACCAGATGGCATCCACAAATTTTTTCCACAGCGGACGGTAAAGCGCCACGACCGATGAAAATAAGTGACGAGATCCCCAGCAAGTAAAGGATCACTTTTCTCACGCCCTCACACATGTTGATACCAAATACACTCGATGACAGAGTGTGCAAGAATGATGACCAGTCATTTCTAGGGTCAGTCTCGAATCCTTATATATACTACTTTCGGAGCAATGGGAGTGAACTAACATATCTCCAAAACCTGATTTTTACTTCTCCATGAATCTGCAAAGGCCCGAAGAGTTTGACGATGAAGATCTGGTTTGAGAAGCTTGTCCATCTTGGGGTGTTGATGGTTGGTGGGAATCTTCCACACTCGCCCATCACCTTGGTATTGCATGCCAAGAAAGACACCAGCCATCGAGGTCTAGACATGATACCCGCGCCCCCAACGACATGGGGCCTGGACACTTATTCCCCGTAAGTGTTTTTCTAGGAACCCCTGATAGCATCGCGCCCACCAAATCCTCTGCAGAAGGGGACAGTCATTGACTGTTCCCTGTATAAGCATTTGTTTGAATGGGAGTGTCAGGGGTTTAAATCCCTAACAGCCCTGTTTGTGAAGTCCACTTTTCGAGGGTGATGGGGCTGGTGTAGATATGCTACACCCTATTTCCTATGGGAGAGCTCACCTCACTAGAGGTGAGAAGTACAAGAATGACAAGCCACCCCACAGGTCCATCTCAACTAGAAGCAATGTAGCACTTCTTCCATAACCCGTGGCTAACAATCTTACCCGGAGAGGAAGGAGGTGGCGGATGTGATTGAACCAGGGAAAGATGCAAGCGACCTTGCCAGTGTGTGCCCATGCAGAAAGATACATTTGAACATGATGGGAGCACATGCTTCTTGCATGGAAGGAGGCATGATACTCGCAATCTGTCGTAGCATCAAGCACATCGAACTGTTACTTGGGCCGAATGCAACTTCCAGCACCATGATGTCTATTGTTTATATTTTTAAAACATGGTGATAGTTCCACTGATTGTACTGTTAACGCATGATAGTGACTTGTAACAGTTTTCAAATTGGTAGTATCAGCATTAGAATAGTATAAATACACTCCTGATAGAGGGAGGAAAGGAGTTGGTTGGATTGGGAAACATTCTAGGGTTAAGGCTCTCCATTGTAAATAAGATTTGATGCATGTGTTATGAATAAAATTACAGAGGAAGAGTTGTTTCTCATGGCAGAGATTCATGTGTCATTGCTTCTCCCAATACGTACCTTCTTTACATTGTAATATGCTTCCTGTTTTCATTCCAATTTGTTGATTGCTTTCATGTCTGCAACTTAGCGTATAACGGTTAGGAATTCATACTCATTATGCTTCGGCTTTTGTTCTAGACATTTATCAAGTTTCTTCTAAAGTTGCATGGAATTCATCTCACTAGTGCTCCATGTGATGGGCTATTCTCTCTCGTCCTCCAACCACCCACTAAAGATCTTCTGATTGGGAGATCGGTGGATACCTTGCCTCTGTTTGCAACTCCACACCATTGCTTTCCTTATGCAAGTGTTCCCTATGTAGGTTTTCGACTCCATTTCCAATGGTCCCTTACCTCGATAATCCCACCTTACATCTCACCTTGATACACTTTGTCCCATTCAGGATCCTGGCCCCCTGATTATCCTTGACTAAAAATATTACGCGTAGTAGATTCCGAAGACAAAATGAGAGATCCCTCTCTAACTGCGTAGGGCCGAAGGCGCAGTCTAAAGTGGTTCTACTATTACCCAGGAGCGGGCCTTCTGCAACCTTTGGGCTCATTTCCGGTGCTAACATGTTCTTTCTCCACAAAAGACTCATCCTTTTTCTTCCCTTTATCATTTGCTACTTGAATAGTCTCCACCAAGTTTTGAGAGAATGGAAAGGATGAGTTGATCATCCTCCTTCTCAACCTTGCACATCTTCAACTGGAACACTAGATGCTTGAATTTGGTGAAGAAGTCATTTAGTGTTCCAAAATTGGTTGGATGAAGAGAAATCCGCTCATTCTCTAGATGATAGATCCTCAGGTCATCGTGCTTGTCAAATAAGGAAGAAATCTTATCCCAAACCTTCTTGAGAGTCTTCAATACATTGGTGTGGAAGAGAAGATCTTGAGAGATTGAGAGGCACAAGCATCTGTGTGCTTCATCAAGCCTATTCCAGTACTTTTCTTTGTCAACTTAATGAATTGCCTGTGCCTCTGTCTCCATTGTGATTCTGAAGAGTCTTTTGGAGCGTAGCTGCATCTCCATGTCCTCGTTCCATTGGTGGTAGTTGAAAGGAGTGAGAAGCTCCATTGGAGGGACCATTTGGAATGCAATGAAAGAGACTGAGATGTTGTAGAGAATGTTGTGAAGGAGACTGAGTTTCTTGTAGCGAATGCAATGAAGAAGACTGATAAACCTATAAATCGCACAATCAAATAGACAAAATAAGGTTGACAGTATGCACTTTTGGAATTTTCATCACACCCAATATAGTTGATCAAGCAAGCTTGACCAACAATTCCTTTACTTAGGATATTAAGTGGTAAATTCTCCGCTTCTGGTGCAGTACTAGAAGGAGAAAATTTTCTCAAATTTTTTTTTGATCCAAGTATGGATCTATAGTAGGAAAAGTGCCTTGTCTTTCCAAGGCTCTGATACCATATTAAATTGAGCACATATATCTGTGGACTAACACACAACTCACAAGATAGATCATACAATTTACTCAGTAATTGAAGAATGAAACAGTGAAAAAATGTCTTGCAGCTGTGAATGCTTTCATTAATCAAAATTAATTATATAATTAATTACAATGAATTACAATGGCTGAATAGCCTCATGCAATTTGAATCCATGTGAGGAAATTCAAATTGATTGGAATCTACTTGAATGAATGGTTAACTGACCTTGTCTAAATCATTATCAGAGTTCATCAAAGTTAAAAACCAAAACTCAAGTGTCGAATTCAGTGTTGACTAGTCTAACTGACTAAGGTATGTGAGTAAATGCGCCTCAGCTGCATGTAGCCATGCAATCCTAGCGCTAACTGAGTAGAACTAAATGTAAGGGACTAGAATTGAATGTAACTAATTCCTAACTGACCTTGACTAGCCACCAACTGAACTCAACTGATGGAGGTTGGTATTGGCACTCTAAGTGGATCCTAATTTGTAGGGATTGATAGGAGGCTCCTAAACTGATGCATGCAAGTGCAATCAGTGGCAGTTGGCCTCAATTAGTGTTCCCCACACTTTAGTAACTGGTACATGTGCCCCAATTAAGCCAAGTGGACCCAATGGTGCTAGTGACTAAAAATAGACTACAAGGACTCCAAATTTAGACATAATTGACAAAATTGGACAAGGGAGGATTATAATCCTAACAGCAGCGACATAGCTAGTTGCGGGGAAGCTTCTTTTCAAGATAAGTATTCCTTGTGTTTAACCTCTGCAATGTATTTTCTTTGTAAATTATTCATGAACATTTGGAATTCTTGAACATGATGAATGTTGTTTGTTTTATGATTTATTAACAACATGAATGGATTGAATGAATGATGTTGCTTCTGCTATGTATTTGCATCTGTTATGCATCTGTATATATTTTATTTTCAATGCATTTTTTAAATTGTTATGTTCATGGGGCTAGATCCCCGCTTAAATGATAGCAGCAGCTCGTAGGTCACATCCTCTCGGATGGGAGGGGACATGACAGGTGGCCAACCATGTACCATATGCATTGAAGACGAGAAAAAAGTGCCTGATAAAAAAATTTCAAGCGAGCCAGCTCTTCTTCTTATATTTTCTCCATGAAATTGTCGCACTCATACTTGGGATATTGTAAAGATATGTCAACATGAAGTTTTATTTTTTGTATGACTTATATTCCTAGGAATTTTTCATTAGGGAAGTCCTTTCATCGAGTGTTTTTTTCCTTGAATAATTGAAAATTCATTTTGAGTGATTTTAATTATTTGAGTTTTTTCACTCAAAAATACCTCCAAATTGGTGAAATACGTTCTAATAATCAATTCCACATGGAAACTAAGGCTTAGGAATGTTCTATGTAACCATTCTAGACACTATCCAGAGTCTTGTGGAATTTCGTTAAGTTTTACCTAGGATTTTTTAATTTTTGGTAATTAAAAAATGTCTCTGAGCATAAAAATGTTGTCACTAAAAAGATGGTCAAATGGAATTTAATGCCCACTGATTGAGGTATAGGTACTCAAAATAAATGGAATGAGTCCTCCTACACCCTTGGGAAAATTTTGAATTCATTCAGACAAGTCTTGCTAAGTTTTTGGTCACATTTGTCAAAGTTGGTCAAGGAAATCATGAAAATTAGCAATTAATTAGCAAGACAAATTTTGGAAAAATGCCTAAAGTCACTTAGAAGGGGAAAATTAAGTTGATAAGTGTTATATTATGTTAATAAGGTGACTTTATAAGAGAAAATCNAGCAATTAATTAGCAAGACAAATTTTGGAAAAATGCCTAAAGTCACTTAGAAGGGGAAAATTAAGTTGATAAGTGTTATATTATGTTAATAAGGTGACTTTATAAGAGAAAACCCCCCCGCCATGCAATTTTTTCACAAGAATGAAGATGCCGCCAAAGGGGGGGCGCCTCTCTACCATGGAAATTGAAATAACTAAAAATGAGTCAAAGTAAGGGGTCCCACTTTGGTGGCCCCCCTCTTTGGGCCTAGAATGAGTATTAAAAATATTATAGGTGGGTTTCTCCCCCATTTATATTTTATTTCTCAACCTAGGAGGTTTCCCCCAAGAGAAGTGGTTCCCCTCTTTGAGCTCCCTCTCTCTCATTTTGACAAGTGGTTTTCATGCACTTGGGCTCTCTCCTCACTCATTTCCTATTTAAGGAGACTTCCCCTCCTCATTTGGGTTACACACACACCCACTCTATTTCATGCTCTTGCTCTCATTCTTTTTCTCTTGCTCATTTTCCCTTTCTCTTGCTTGAGCCATTGTAATTTTCATTCATTTGGCTTTGTTAATCAAAATCTTTGGAGGAATCTTGTGTCCATTGTTCTGATCGATGGTTTGATTCCATGCTTGAGGAGCTACACAAGTTTGGTTGTCCAAGAAAGAATACTTATTTTATTTGGTAAGATTTATGGTATTTGCATTCCATAAATTTTGTGAGTTTTCATTCTTGTAGCAAAAGAAGTTCATATATTTTATAGTTTGAAGTTTATGATTTCTTTGTTCATTATTTGATTCTCACCTTCTGGTAGTTGTGTAGTGAAAATATTATAACTTGTAGGTTATTTGGATTGAAGAGTGATATTTCTCAGTTGCATGTCCCATTTCTTCATTTCTTGAAGAACAAAGGGTCAATTTTCTCTTTCTTTACATACAAATTTATGCATTTAATTTTAGTTTGTTGAGTGTTTCAAATATGATTTTAACCCTTTTCTACTCAAGTTATTTTAAAATTATTCATTTGGAAACTTTGTGTAAATTTTGTATATATATTTCACTGTAGTGTCCTCTTCTACTTAAGCATCAAAACACCTGCTAACCTGTTGGGCCAGGAAAAGTACACAAGGAAGAATATGACGCGTAGGAAAAGGAGGAAAAGTGCACGTGCGACAAGGTAAAAGAAGGTCAAGAAGGAAACAAATGAACCAGCATAAGAAAGATAAAACATTCGTGCAGTGGAGAAAGACGAGATAAGGATAGAAAGGAAGCACAGAGCAGAGGAAGCCACGATAAGGTTGGTGCGACGAGGAAAATCACATCCAGAGTCGGTGGAAGATGCAAGTAGAAGAGTTAAAGCTGTACAAGAGAAAGTCAAGGAAGACTGCAGAAGGACGAACCAGTAGAAGATGGAAGGACAGTTTTGCTGCTAGTTATGACTAGTACAGACTAGTTGAAAGACGTTTTTGCGGCTATTTAAGGATATGGTTAATGCATTACAGGACTTTCGTGGCTAGGTATGGGCCGCCATTTAATGTAACAGAGATATTTTGTAGCTACTTAAGTCTGTAATAACTGAGTTGTATTCAGTCGACCCTACGTGGTCTTGAAGATACTATAAATAGAAGGAACCCGCTCTGTATAAGGGTTAGATTCAACAAGCTATATTGTTAGAGAGTTAGAAGTTGTAAGGTTGACTCAGAGGAGAGTTTGGTAGAAGTAGAAGGTTGTTGAGCCACGGATCTTGCAGCTGTGTTCACAAACCGCTAGTAAAGTAGAAGAGTCGATCCACATGGTACTAATGGTTAAAAATACCATATTCTGTGGTCAAAATGGTAATTCTAGGATTAATATGGATTAAGTGTGAGTGCAAAAATGCATGTGAATGACCGAAATCCTATCCTATATGAGCGAAAAACAACTTTAAATGACCTTAGACCTGTCACGTTGAAGAAAAAGGCATGGTATTAGTTTGATTTATATAAAAAATATGAACTATAGGTAAAAACCCACTTTTAAAATAATATTTCTATAAATAGTTCAAAATAGAAATAAAAAGCTCACCATTTGACTTTTTACCCAAAATAAACAAGTTTTACCTCTTCCTTTGATTGCTCGTTGCGGACAACTCAGTGGACAATTCTCAAAACCGCAAGTGCCAAGTAAAACTACACTCCATGCTCTTTCATTTGATCCAAGCAAATTTCAATTTTTGGCAAAAAATTGATGTTTTCCACCTTCCTCAAAGCAACCACGTTGTGTACGCAGGTATGGTGTATCCATAGTCACGTACACGTGTTCTGTATGCGGGTTTCCTAAAATCATGGTCGCATACAATACGTGACTTTTCCAAAGGACAGTTGCGTACACTGCGCAAAGTAGGAAAAAACTATCATAGAGCCAAAAAACAAATTTTTTCTATGAATTTAATATTTGATAAATGGCTTGTTATCATATTGAAACATGGTGCTTGAGTGGAGGGAGAGGGAGCATGAAGACATGGACCAAGAAGCGCTACAGGATGCCCCCATGGTAAATGCTTTGCGGAAAAGTGGGTTACTTAAATTCTTCTGTACCTCACCTATGCGATCCAATGTCCGTCTACTAGATTTTATGATAAACTATTGAGATCATGATCTTGGTATGTTTGACCTACAAGGTGAGTTTCTAGATATTACCTCAGAAGATGTCTACTTTATCTCTGGTTTTTCATGACAGGGAGCTTTGGTTAACTTGGAAGGTACCAGTAGAGGCAGTGACCTTCTGAGTGTGCAAAACTACATAGATATATACTATGCGCCTGGTACTCAAAATATGGGTAGCTACATCCCTATTGTTCATATTCACAGCTTTCCATTACAGGTGTTGGCGAGTACTATAGTGAGGGTTGTAGGGTCATCATCACTTCACCTTGCAACTTGAAACCAAATGAGACTTGCAGTGGACTGTCTACAGGGAGCCCTATATGACTGGTGTTCAAGAGTAATCCCGATAATGAGGAAGTAGCTCTCTGACTGTAAAAGAGGCCTACGGAAAAAATTTGGTTATTCTAGCATATTGGTGGCCTTTTTCTTTGAGAGGGTTCCTGGTTTGAGTCCTGCAGTACCACTACCAATTCGTTCTCCCTGTCAACCTAGACTAAGTAAGTGGGGAGAAATATTCCTTCGCCAGGGAGGGGGTGGATCGGTTCAGAGTGTATACGATGACGAATTCTACTTATGGTGGGAGCGACAACTACCATCACTGAAACAGTTTCCATATGCTGGAATAAATTTCTGAGGTGACAATGACCTTGTCCTCCTTCCTGGAGGAGCATGGGGAGCGTCAGGTATTTTTGTTTTCAAGTTTTTAAATTTTTATGAATTTTAGTCGTAAATATATATACATATGTATAAGAGTTTTTAATGCTTTAAAATGTTAAATTGCAGATATTGGACCAGTCTGCCCTGTTGGGTATCCATGTATGTATGTGCGTCCTATGGTAGGAGAAGACCACGGTTTGATTAGGGTTCTTGAGGGAAAGCTGGCAAGGCTTACCCAAAGAGTACCTACTTTACCTATTGAGCATATCCTTGCCGCTATGCAGGAGCTAGTGGTTGGTATACCACCTATCTAGATATTCCTTATGAGGTGAATAGCTAGAGCAGTACTTATGTACATCGACGCCGTTGAGGCTGCTATAGTTGAGGAAGCTGAAAAATCCTGAGAGCAAGGTGATTAGGATGATTAGGGGGACCAGGGTGGTCAAGCTTAGACCTAGGAGCATTTTATGGACTTCAATCCATTTTTTGTATATTATACAGTTATGACTGGATCTAGGGATCAGAAACTCAACCTATCTATATGGACAGATATTCACACACACACACATATATATATTGTCGGTTTTAGTTACATGTGTTTTGTAATGTATATGTTGTATATTTTTATANATAATTAGCATACGCATCAGTTAATGAATTTTGATTTCTTGGAATATGATTGAATGTAATAAACTCAAAATTTCTTTCCAATAACCTAACTTGCATAAAATAATGTAATAAAATAGGGTTCCACACCTGATAAGCTCAATTGAGCTAGGAAACCACCAGTTGAGAGTCAAGTCAAACTTCCAGCTGAGTGATACCACGTGACAAAGCATCCCATAAAATCTCAATGACAGCCCTGTATTCGGCCACATTATTGGTAGTAGGACCTAGGCAAGCGCCTCCAGATGCAACTAGCTATCCCGAGGGCAAGTAGATGACCCATGCGGCTGAAGCCAGGTTACAAGTGTGGCGACTAGCGCCATCTACGAAACCTATGAACCAATCAAAAGACATCTGTAACAACCAACAGATGGTATAAAAACACAAACCGATGAACTATTGTACATAAAATACATACAATAAAAATACAGGAAAAAGCGCTAAGCCTAAGCATAATACTTTTTCAAGTAGAGCCCATTTCTAGGCTCGGGCAGCTTATTCCCCTTGAAATATGTTAATTCATACACACCTTTCTTCAACAATTTTGACACGACATAACATCCTAACCACATAGACCTGAATTTCCCTGCCCCCAAGGGATCTTTTTCCTGAACCCAGAGCAAGACAAGCTCCTCTTCAGAAAAAATCCGAGGTTTAATTGATTTATCGTATTGGCTTTTTACCCTATTCTTATGAGCCTCATTTGTTGTTAACACATCTCTATGCTGCTCATCTAGATGTTCTAAATGTAATAAACGTTCTTCCAGCTCAGTCATATCAGGTAACACATGAATAACAATCTTTAAGGACGGGATTTCGCATTCGACCGAGGTAACTGCTTCCACTCCGTGAACGAGTTGGAAAGGAGAGAACCCTGTAGCAATTTTCACATTGGTATGATATGCCCAAAGTGAATGATACACCATGATGTGCCAATTGGAACGGGCTGCATTAATAGTGCGCTTGAGAATAGTCTTCAAGGTTTTATTTACATCCTCGACTTGACCATTTACTTGAGGACAGAAAGAAGATGAATGCTCTTGTCTAAACCCTAGCATAGTGGTCAATTCAGTCATCATACTATTTTGGAAGTGACTGCCATGGTCAGTGAAAATCTCTTTAGGGATACCGAATCATGTGATAATTTGGTTGAAAACGAAAAAAGTTGAAATTTCCCTGTCATCTTTATAGGTGGGCATTGCCTCTTCCCACTTCGTGAAATAATATATAGTGACAATGATATGTTTGTGCCCCCCAGCTAAGACTAGGTTGCATGTCACGTAATCTATCCCCCACTTCGTGAAGGGTCCCACTGAGATAACGGGAAATAACAGAGCAGGATACAACCGCATATTTCTGGTGTAAATCTAACAAGGATGACAACACTTCACGGCTTCCACACAATCTTTAAATATCGTGGGCCAAAAATAACCGGAACGTAAGATCTTCTGGGCCATTGCTAACCCAGATAAATGACCCCCACACGCTCCACTATAGGCATAATTTAGGACAGTCTTTGCTTCTTCGTGGATAAGACATCGACGCAAAACAGAATCTTACCCCCTACGATATAAAGTATCTCCAATAATGAGGTAGTTTTTGGCATGTACGCGTAGTTTGCATTGTTCTTCTCGCGAGAAGGCTGCATGGTACTTCAAATTCTGGAGATAGACAATTATATATCCATACCAAGGGTCAAAGGTGGAGATAAAAAAGATATGCTCATCTGGGAATGAATCTTCTCCAATGGCTACATCTTCCTCTACCGGAAATTCTACAATGAGCTCAAAAAAAACTAAGGATTTCTTGGATTTGGCAGATTGGAATTCTAAGTCAAACTCCTACAGAATGACTATCCATTTATTGAATTTGCCTCCAACTATCCATCGGGACAAAACATATTGGAAAGGATTAACATCTGCCACTACCGTCGTGGTCCTCAGTAAGATGTAGTGACGCAACCTGTTCAACAACATACACAGCTTCCAAGGCCAACTTCTCGACGTGGGAATACCTAAGTTTAGGTCCAGCTAAAGCGTGACTGAGATAGTAGACGACATGCTCTAGGATTTTATCGCCCTCCTGGACTAGTACTACCCCTATGGTCAACTAAGATGTGGCCAGATACAATATAAAATCATGAGATTAATCTGGCGGGCGCAATAATGGTGCCGACAACAAAGCTTTCTTGAATGCCTCAAATGCAAGTTGTGCGATTTCATCCCATACAAATGGGGTGTCCGGTTTCAATAGGTGCATGAAACCTTTAGTAATCTTGGCATAATTTACAATAAAATGTCGAAGGAAGTTGGACTTCCCTTGCAGGATTTGAAGCTGCTTGATAGAACGAGGAGGAGGCATATTTACGATGGCCTCAACTTTCAAAGGATCCACCTGAATGCCTTTGTTGGAAACAATGAATCCGGGCAGTCTCCCTGACTCAACACAGAAAACGCACTTGTGGGGATTCAAGCGAATTTTGTAGTATCTGCATCGTTCAAAAATCAAACGCAAGTGATCTAGGTGATCGATCCTCTTACAAGAATGTGCTAGTAGATCATCAAGGTAGGGTTTGACAATGGCTTTAATGTCGTGAAATGAAAAATTCATTTCCTGCTGAAAGGTTGCCCCTGCATATTTCCATCCAAAGGGCATTTTCCTGTACGTGAAGGTACCCCAAGGACATATAAAAGTTGTTTTATGTTGGTCTTCTGGTTTAATTTGGATTTGATCATACCCAGAGAAACCATCCATAAATGAAAAGACTTCATTTCCCGCACATGCATCAATAATTTGATCTATGAATGGCGTGGGGTAGTTGTCCTTGGGACATGATTTGTTTAGATCCTGAAATTCAATACAAACTTGTATAGTCCCTTGCTTTTTGTCAAGAGGAACAAGGTTGGATACCCATTCTGTCAAATCTATAGGGGTAAATGAAACCGGCTTTCAGCAGTTTCTCAACTTCAGCCTTAACCGCTGCCTCTTTACGCAGATTGACAGGTCTCAACTTTTGTCGTACGAGTCTAGCATCAGGGTAAGTTCGGATTTCATGCTCAACTATTGATGGATCTATGCCTAGAATCTACTCATATGACCAGGAAAATACGTCGTGGAATTCCTTAAACAAGGCTGTATAGATCACAATCTCCTCCGGAGAGCAGTTCACACCGATGTGTACATTTTCCACAATGTTTGGTTTTGCAGAGATGTTGATAGGAATCATAGCGGAAATTTTTTCCATATTCCCCTCAGTGAATATTCCTTCCCTTGGTAAGGGATTAATAGGTGTATCAACATCACCTGCCAATCTCATATGGAACTCCTAGTTCTCAATCCTACTTAACTCTGGAAGAAAATAGGATTGATGGTGAAGATCCTCGCAAATATTATCTCATCTGCACATGGCTTCTAGAATGGCTTCATCCAAAGGAAAAACCATATCTAAGCAGTCTCTAGAATGCAAAGAATTCACTACCCAAGAGGGCATATAAGCTTCTTCCAATTCCTCTGAGACTATGAGAGGGACCATAATGGGATCAACAGTGGTATGAACGACATCTTGATAACTTCCACTACCGATAAGGGAAATTCAGGTTCATTGTGGGAAGGAAGAACCCAAGGATCTGTTCTATCAACAACCGTTTATATAGACTTCCCTACACTAGTAGAACCTAGATAATTAATTGGATCTGGAATATCGAATGTGCCCATCAATGATGCATACATTCTAGCCCCTAATCTCTCTAAAGTAGTTTTAACATGATCAACCAATGGTACAGTGGACTCGTTAGTTTCCATGTGGCCTTTTCGAGTAAAACTGAGTTGGTCTACAGTAACCAACTTCCCTTCGTGTGGAAACACTACTACCCAAAATACGGCTGATGTAATAGATGACATGGTGTAAGTCCAACTTCTCCCCAAGAGCAAGCTATAATCCAAAGGTGCATCAATCACCTCTACCTCAATAGAGACTGCTTTCCTTGCCAACTTAATTTCAAAATCCAGTAGGATACCATGTGGACGAAATGACCTTCCGTCGAAAGTAGTAAGTAGGTTGTTTGATGCAACCATCTTTGGAGATCCAAAAGCTTTCCAGCAAGACAGGTTCATGACACATGTAGAAGCACCCTCATCGACAACTTCCCTTCCAATGGTTTTTCTGCCATGGATGACATCTATCGATAAGGCTACATGATATAGCAGGTGAATTTTGACATCAGACAAATTAAACTTCGCCATGAGGCTCGATGATTCCATATTGCCTAAGGTTGCTAAGAGTACATTTCACTGGGTGGAACAACTCTGTAACACCTCTAAAAATGACATCGCACAAAGAGTCTGCACTAAATCTTCAACTATGGAGTAGTTTGCTGTAGCCCTAGCATTGGGATTGTGCAAGGTTTTCTTGAAGACACCTTTCGGTATCTTGGGCATAGGTTCGGTAGGTTTCTCAATCGTGAGAGAGTTGGAAGTTTCACCTATCGACTTACCCTTCTTCGAAGCCTCTATTTCATAGTTCTTGTTCCGAGTATGGAGTAAATTCTGGGATTGAACCATTTTGATATAATTAGGGTCATGAGCATTTGGGGTGCCCCTTGCTACATTTGAAGCTAAAGCATAATTCTGTCCTTGGGGAAAAGGATCCTTCAGGATAGTCGGTTGTTGGCCTTTTAACAGCTTATGTTCTTGTTCCATAAGGGGACATTGATGGGTCAGGTGATCTTCATGGCACAACCTACATGGGAATTTCACCTTCTTCTTTTCTTTTTTTCCCCCATCGGCATTGTTTGTGGGTTTTTGCTTGTTCTGGTTTCCCTCACCTTTTTTCCCTTTCTTCTTTTTCCCACCGGGCTACTAGTTTCCCTTCTGAGAGGATTGTGCAAAAACATTTTCATTCTGGGGTGAGGGGGAAGCCTTTGCTTCCTCCACCGTAGAATGTTTGACAAACAAATCATGGAGCTATTTAGCCAAAGACTCTATAGTGGGATATTTCATAGAACCAACCACACCATCGGCATCGGGTCCAAGCTTAGGTTTCTCTACATTGTGCGTTGGGCTCGGTGCATCAGGGATGATCTCATATAAAATCCCAGACTGAGAATATATCAAATCTAGCTGCTGGTCCATGAGGATAGCCTCTTCCTCATGGGCCACTCCTAAAGTAGATACATCCTTAGATATATATGGCAATAGGGATTTAAGGAACCATTCTAATAAAAACTCGGGAGGAATAGTGGCTTTGATAAGACTCTTCCATCTTCTCCACTCTTGGATGTGATCCAAAATATGAGTGGCCTTGTCTTGCCGAAAGGTAGACAATAAGTCTGTCTCAAAATCAAATTGGACAGGAAGTTGGAAGTGACTAAGGAATACATTAGCCAAGTCCCAAAAACTGTCAAACGCAGCAGAAGGCAATTCAATGTACCATTTTGTTGCAGTACTGGTTAGAGTTCTTTGGAACATCCTCAACCAAACTGTATCATCGTTTAGTGAGTTGGAAGAGCACCACAAATGGAAAGTGGTGACATGAGCTCCTGGATCATCACCAACTTTTCCTTCAAATTTTGGGATATATGAGGGTAGCATGGTAGGAACAGGTGGCCAGGAGGATTTATGTCTCACTGGGTCATTCATTAGTTTCGACAAATCTGGAAAATTTAAATTTTCCAGGAAAGGGAGCTTGGGTCTAACTGGAGCATTAAAAGTACTAGCTTGGGGATTAAAGGGACTTTCCCCCATGTTCCCATATGTCAAGGCGGGGTTTCCCCCTGCTGCCGGTTGCGAAGTGGTTGGGATGCTTTG
Source organism: Pseudotsuga menziesii (assembly GCA_001517045.1). Lineage (NCBI taxonomy): Eukaryota > Viridiplantae > Streptophyta > Pinopsida > Pinales > Pinaceae > Pseudotsuga > Pseudotsuga menziesii. The sequence goes on along the minus strand of LPNX011055183.1, from coordinate 235,588 downwards.
GAAAGGATTCCATCCATAAGCCAATGGATTGTTTATGTGCGGTGCAGTGTATGAGCTTCTAGCTGCCCCAGTAGAAGCTATGGTTTGGAACACAGGAGTAGGTATCCCTCCGCTGAAAAGCGAGAAAGGAGAGCTTGTGAAAGGAGTTGAAACCAGAGTTTGAAAACCTTGACCATAAGGATTAGGGTTTTTGAACTGCACCCCTACATATGCGGGTGTTGGACCTACATATGGAGTTGATGGGGGAATGTACCCCCCATCAGAAGGAGAAACCTGGACAAATGTCGAGGATCCTATTGGACCACTCTGAGCAGTGTGTGCGAAGGAAGTAGGAACTGAAGGTACACTAAGAATTCTAGTAACCATACCACCAAAAGTACCTACTAAACTTGTGGGATCCAGTGGTTGAACCACCCGTCTAGCTGGAGTTAAAGGTGTAGTAGGTATACTTGTTCTAGGGGAACCTACCAGGGGAGGTGGAACCCCTTTAGCTGGAGCGGCTGAGGTGGAAGTAGAAGAAATTTCTCCTGCAGTAGACATTAGTCTGCCCAGAGGGACACCAATCATGAGTGAATTGAAAGGACAAACTTGAACGATCACAGTATCATTTAAGTCAGTTAGAGGTGAATTAAATTTCCTTGCAAACTCATCAGCCTACAAGTATTCTATCTCAACTGTAGTTAAATCAAAATGGTTCGCCCTAAGTTCTAGTTCACCCGGAACTTCACTAACTCCTATTGGTTCGAAAGAACCGTCTGTGTCTAATCTTCACCTTTGAGGGGGACATGGAGGTTCCAATGTGATAAGTGGAGGAAGGTTTTGCAACCTTCGTGACCTTCTGATAGATTGGTCCTCCATGATTGTAAATTTGACTCTTCAAACCCTAAGGTCGGCTAAACACAGACAAACCACAGAGCAATCACTACAAAATTTTCCTAAAGTCTCAACAATCACAAGGGATATAAGATATGCTTTCCCAAAGAAAGCTGAGAGATACTTTCTTGGTGTCCTTTAAGAGGTTCTTAGGCACAAGGGGAGGAATTTCCCACCGCCCTTCTACACTTTCAACAAGGGTTACCTTCCAAGCGCGTCCAAGGTGAACCAGAAATAGCCTTCTGGTTTACCTGTGTACAAACCCTAGATGTCAAAGAGACTAAAGGCTACCTTAACTATATCAATCATCTGGGGGGACATTTGCAAGCTTGATTCCTATGCATGGGCAGGGTAGCAAAGCCCGAAACTCTTTCTAGGACATAATCCCCAAATGCACAAAAACCTTGGTCTATGTTTTGACAAGGAATCAGAGGGTTATCTCCTCAGTCCAAGCCTCCACATGGCCTCGTGCTTAACTCCCATTTGAGAAGAGCTTCCTAGATACTATCAACACAGAGAAGGATTTACCTATCGATTGGCCAACGACGTCTGAATTTAAGTACGTGTGGAGAGTTTACACTTCCTATCCCACAAGTCTAGCCTAAGCTAGTAGGTGTATGACTTTATAAAACAAAACTTACTAATAAATTTTAAATTATAGAATTCATTTTAAGGGTTGTTCTTAGTTATAGGGTAAGTGGCGTGAATGACTATGATACTATAGACTCGATAAGAAAAGTAAAAAGGTGTATAAAATGAATTCCAAAACAAATTATAACTACTAAAATCAAGCTTCTTTTTCTTTTTGTAGATATGAACTAATGAAATTACAACTAAGTATGAGAAGACTAAGACTTATTTTTTTGTAATTTTTGAGATTTTATTCAAAAATGCTGAAAATAAAACTACGATATGCAATTAAAATGCAAATGTTTCCAATTTTTTTTCTCCACTTTTCAAACTCTTCAAAAATTACTATGCACCTAAATGCAAAAATTCTTGAGTATGCTTAAATAATCAGACCATAAAGCAAGTAATATGAAGTATAGCAGGCTTGTAAGAACCAAATTCAACCACCTAAGGAGGAGACTTGGCAAACACCTAGCTTGGGGAGAAACAATGAATGAAATCCATTGAAATCACTAAAGGGCAAGTGACAAACTGAAACTACTTGAAAGTAGTACAGAGTACAAGGTATCTAAAATCCTGATCACTGATTCAGATAGATAGCACTGAACCTATCACCCAAACAGGATAATCAACTTCAAATTGCTAAATGAAAGAATACTCAAACAACAAAAACTCAAGGGCTTACTGAAAAGCATAAAGTATGGTGAGCAAGACTTTCAAACCTACAGCAAGATGCCAACAATAGAAGACCCCAAAGCAGAGCAAAATCCAAATAAGATAGGGACAAGCAACCCTACGCAAACAAATTGCTGCTAAAATATGTATGCGACTGTCTAATAGAGAAACCCGTGTACTATACGCGATTGTCCAATGGAGTAACCCGCATATAGAAGTTGTTGTACATGACTGTGTAGCATAGCAACCCACGTACACAACAAAAAAAAATCAAAAAGAAAAAATAATATAGGTCTCTAAAACACTACTGCAAATCAAAGCCATGATATAAAACCATACACTGAATCAAAGAAAACATTGGGCAAGTATCTACAGGACTAACCCACAGCAAGCTAGACTCTGTAGTGGAGTCACCAATTCTGTTGTTCAGGATTAAGCACCCTTGTAACCTATGGTCTGGGGTTACCAACTCACTACTAACCTTACAGACAATCATCTTTACTAGAGAATAGAAAGGGAATAGGAAGAAATTCTTGTCGTGTCTGCCTAGTTTGATGATAGACCTGCCCATAATGGGTAGGCCAGTCTCTTAGTACTTCCTCGGTGACAATGGACTCCTCCATATGGTCCTGTAAGACCTTGTAAGCCTCCGAAAAGGCAGTGTGCTATGTTAGGAGCAGTCAGGCAGTTTCCTCTTGTTGTTCTACTTTAGTCTCTTGGCGATGGGTCTGGATGGTCGACACCATGCCCTCAAAAAGCTGATATGCCCTTTCCAGAGGTCGATCTGTCTCGATTTCGAGAGGGCCTGGTATCACCGTCTGTGCTAGAGCTCTGCATCTGCCGAGAAACTTGACTTCTTCTGCATTTTTGGCAGCTAGCTCTTTGGTTTTCCGATCTGCCCTTTTCTTCGTTTCCTTAGCCACAGTTTTGAGGAGTTGGCCGATCGGTCAATGAACTGGCATCTTTTAAGCTTATACGCACAGTGGATGGTTTGGGATGATGCTGTTTCTTCTGCTGCTGTTTGTCTGTTTCTTGCTCATGGGTACCTGCAGTAGTGGAAGTTGGGTCTGTAGTTGGTGGAATGGAAGTCGAAGGTGTTTGTGTTTGAGGAGGTGAAATAGAAGTCGGGGGTTTTTCTGTGTGAGAAAGTGGTATAGAAGATGGTTGTGTTTCTTTTTGAGGAGGGGGTATGGGGGACGAGGGTTTTTCTATTTGAGGGGGTGGGATGTCGGCTTCTGGTTGTGAAGATAATTCTGGTGGGTTTGTCTGTGATTCTGGTGGTGGGGATTTCGACGGTGGAGGTGGTGGGGAAGGAGGTTGGGATGATGGTGGTGTTGGAGACGGAGTGGGGGTATGGTCAGGGGTTGCAAGAGTGGCTTCAACATGGTTGAGACTACCGTCGGAAGAGATTGCTGCTTCAGACAGTGACGTGGGTGGTTCGTTCTGAGTCTCGGGATCGACCTGTTCGGTGACAGACTGACTGTGTCCTATGATGTCGCTCTCATCATTGATCCTGGTGAAAGTTGTCGTTTCTTATGCATAAACCTTTTTGTGTATTTTTAGAGGAGTCGTTGTCTTTATTTTCTGGGACGACTTAAACAGTGAAGGAAGTGTCGCAAAGAACGCTTTAAGCTCAGCGTCCTGGCTGACCCTGGCTCTGAGTGCCTCCAAGATTGCACGTTCATATTCTTCACTGGGGCTGCCCAACCCTTCTGCTGGTGCTTGTTCTTCGACTACGAGCGTCGGAGATGGGGGTGGGGGGGTCGACACGAGGTCGATGACGTTTTCAGGCGTCTGCGTTGTTTTTTCTCTTTTCGGTCGACCCTATGGAGTGCCTGCCTCGATATAGCATTGAAACTGAACTTCAACAGATACTTTATTGGCATGGGCATCCTCGACAATGTCGAAGGCCACAGTTGCTAGTTCCTCCTCATCGTCGGAGGAGTCAACCAGAATAAGCTTACGCTTACCCCTCCCTTGTTTTTGTTTTTAGGTTTTGAGTTTCTTCTGGGCGACAGCTATCTCCTTAGCCATCTTTTTGATGATGCTTCAGGATAAAGCATATTCAGGATCGGCTTCGTCGACTTCACCTGTGGGTAGTTGAACTGGGTCGACTGTTGCTGGGGCCGGAGCTGGTGCCGGTGCGGGGGCTGGTGGAGGTGTCTATTGTATTGTGGGTTGTGGTTGTGCTGCTGGTTGTGGTTCGACTACTTTAGCAGTCGGAGGTTTGACAGTTAGGTGTACCCGACCAGTGGGCACGGTTGGGGTATCCTCCGACATGAATGTGCTGATGTATAGATTAAGTTCGTAGTCCTCCTCCTTCTCCTGGTCGGTAAGTGGCTCGATAATAGAGAAGTTGGTCTATTTGGCAGCCTCTGGGACTGGTATCTTCGTCTTTGCCTGTCGGGTCAACTCGCGGAAAATCTGGTCAACTGTGGAGTAGTAGTCGAGGTCCTGTGCTTTGGGGTCTTGACCGTGCATATACCATACTGAGGTATGGTCCAGTTCCAACTATATATGGGAGTCGGCAGGGAGGCTTCGTCGGATGTTCTGGGGCACCCTCCACCTCGTCGTACGGACCTTAAACTACTGAAACCAAGTGTCCAATAAGAATTTCCATTGGGCCAGCTCATGCAGGGTTCCCTTTTGTGAGAAAGGTTTGAACCTGTGCATTTCAAACCTGGTCGGCTCCCGGAAGACTGGACTGCCTTCCGGACATATGTGATACATAACAATCTAGATGATAAGGGATGGGAATTTGATGATACCTCCGACCTCTTGGCAGCACTCACATATGGTTTTGACCAGGTCGGCGACATATTCTCCCCAGCGGTAGACTCGACCGTCTGTGGCAATCGTATCTACAGCCTCCAGCATCTCCAGTTTAAGGTCGCTGCTTCAACCGACCAATGTAAGGGTAACTGCGATGATTTTAGCCCCAATTTGTGGCATCCTTGTCGCAATTTGGCCTATCATCAAGCCCTTCGAATTTTTCCCAGTGGGTGTGCCCGTCAGTTCTTGAACCAACCCTTCTTTGATGCCGATAGGTACAGGACTGCCTTTGTTCGACAAACTCGTAAGCTTGGAGATCACCTCCCCAGTGATGTCTATCGGTTGGTCGAAATAAAACCGACCATTGTGGTAACGACTGCTGATAAATTTGACCACTGCCTCCTTCGTCCCACCGAAGCTAGCCATCAATGGTGCGTTAGGGTACTAGAAAATGCTACTGTTCCAGATTTTCTCAGCGGCCTGTGTCATTCTGTTGTCGACAAAGGCCCACTCTTGGATCTCTTTCCATAGTTTCTGAAATGGGCCCTCCTGGACCTTGGCATTTTTGATGTTTTTAAGTCTGTTGAGCAAGGGGGTGTCCTCGACTTGCAACTCCTTTGCCTTGGCCGCAGCTCTGGTTAGTTTCGGTGCCATTGTGTCGGACTGGTCGGAGTTTTGAGAGGGTTTTTGTGGTTTGGTCGACTGAGATTGCAGGTGCTCTGATGGAAATGGTTGTGGTGAATGAACCTTCGGCGGTCCATTATTTATAGGCGTGGATGGGGTTGAGTGTCGAATTGGTTGTATTAATGGTGGACTTGACAGTCCAGCTGCAATTCTCGAGTGCGACTTAATGGTGGATTTGTTTCGGCGCTCGAGGCCATCAATGCGTGATGGGACATTCGAGGTCGATGGTCGATGTCGTGGGTGAAAACGGTCGGCCTGACTGGTCGACGAAGATGGTCGATGGTAATGATGTCGGTGGTCGAGGTAGTGAGTGGCTGTCATGGTTTGTTGTCGAATGTGTTATTTTGTTTTTGGAATTTTTCTGTCTTTTTATAGGTTTTGGTTGACGGTTAAGGTCGTTATTTGATTTTTTTATTTTTTATTTTTTTAGTTTTGATATCGTTTAAGTCGGGCTCCATTGATGAGCTTCCGAAATACTAGGCCCTGTAATGTTTTTAGTCGAACTGAGCCATTGGGGTGTATCTCGTCGACAACATAGGGTCCCATCCACTCTGTGTGTAGATTTTTTGGTTTTCCTTTGACTCTGCTATTATAGAGTAAAGCAAGGTCACCGACCGACAAGTTTTTATTCTTTATGTTACGGTCATGCCAGGCTTTCTCTTGTTGTTTCTGAATATCCTGGTGTTGGATGGCCATAAGTCTGTGTTCTTCCAGCTTACTTAGTTGGAATAATCGATCCTGTCTTGCATGTTCGACATCGACATGTAGTAGCTGAGCTACAATAAGGGTCTGTTCTCAGAAATGTAGGGGGATGACTGCTTCTTGTCCATAAACTAGTCGGAAGGGAGTTTGGTCGGTCGACCGCTTATAGTCTGTCCTGTATGCCCATAAGACTGCAGGGATTTTCTCATCCCAATCATCTTTGTCGGTACTGCATATTTTAGTTAACCCGTTCGTTAATGTTTTATTGAAAGCTTCTATTGCACCATTTGACTGAGGGTGATATGCTATACTTTGTCGATGGTTGATATGAAATTGGTCGGTCAGATGTTTGATGGTTTTGTTAATGAAGTGGGTTCCTTGGTCACTGATCAATGTTAGAGGACATCCAAATCGGGTGATGATGTTTTCATATATAAATTTGGCTGCGACCTCACTTGAACATGTATCGACAGGTTCAGCTTCTGCCCATTTAGTAACACACTCCACTGCAGTGATGATATATCTGGCACCTGATCGTCTTGCCGGTATAGGGAATGGTCCTATGAAGTCTATAGCCCAGATTTCAAATGTGAGACTAGGGTTTACAGATATCAATGGAATTTCTATGCTTGGAAGAGATCGACCAACTCGTTGGCATTTGTCACATCGACTAACAAAATTTTTGCAATCTCTGTGGAGTGTCGGCCACCATAATCCTGACTGTTGGATTTTCTTGGCAGTTGTGTCTGCTTGGAAATGTCCTCCTGCAGGTCCATAGTGTGCTTTGTGCATGATCTGGTCTCATTCATGGTCGAGTACACATCGTCTGAGAATTTCATCTAACCCCATTTTGTATAGAAATACATTGATGAGGCTATAAGGGGCAGCCTTCATAGCTAAGATTTTCTTTTTCTTGGTGTTCAGACCTTCTAGTGCCTAGCCTGTCTCTAGGAACTGAGCAATTTCTTCTAGTTCTTCTGGAACTGCTTCTATACGAAATAAGTGGGCATCTGGCAGGTCGTCGTCTATTCCAGTCGGTTCCTCCCCTGTGTCGATACGTGATAGGTGGTCGGGTCCGACATTTAGCTTTCCTAGTCGGACAACTACTTCAAACTCAAATTCTTGAAAAAGAAGTAACCATCAACATATTCTTCCATGATGAAGGGGTTTATTAACAATATACTTCAAGGCTTGATGGTCGGTGTAAAATATGAAGGGGTTTGCTAGCAGGTAATGTCGATACTTCTGAAGTGCAAAGACCATACCTAGGGCTTCTCTTTCGGTGGTCGAATAGTTTCTTTCATCCTTATTTAATTTTCGACTACTGTATACGATAGGGTAGTCCATCCCATCCTCCCCTGGTTGTGTCAAGATTGCACCTATTGCTATTCCGGATGCATCGATATGCACATGAAATTTGGTCGACCAATTTTCTTTTCAATTTGTTGAACGATATTTGGCACTCTTCTGTCCATTTAAACTCTATATCATCCTTTAATAGTTCTTCTAGAGGGTAGGTCATATCTAAATAGTGTCGTATGAACTTCCTATAATATCCTGTATGGCCCAATAACACCCGAACCTGTTTAGGGTTTATTGGGGGCTTCAGGTCGAGGATGATTTTAATTTTAGCAAAGTCGACCTTGATGCCTTCCTTACAGACAATATGTCCGAGGAGTATGCCTATGGGTGTCATAAAGATACATTTCTTAATATTCAGGGAAAGTTGTATCTGTCGACATCTTTCTAGCATAACCCTGAGCCATGTGCAGTGATCCTTCAGTGTGGAGTAGATTGTCCAGTCGTCAAAGTATACTGCCATGGTTTTATAGATATATTCTTGGAATTTTTTGACAACAATTCGAGAGAATACTGCAGGTGCATTGTTCAACCCAAAGGGCATAACTCTGTAGGCAAAGGATCTAAATTCACATACAAAGTTTGTTTTCCTCTGATCCTCTTTTGCTATGGGTACTTGATTGTAGCCTGAAAATCCATCTGTAAAGGAGTAACATTCATGTCCTGCAACTTCATTCAAGATTTCATCAGCATAGGGTGTGGGGAATGGATCTGTGAGTGTGACTTTGTTGAGCTCCCTAAAGTCGACACAAATTCTTAACCTAGTCGGATCATGTTTCTTAGGCTGAATGACCATGGGACTTGCCCATTCCGACTGTTCTATAGGGTAGATGATCCCTGCTGCTAACATGTTGTCTATTTCCTTCTTAACTATCTCCTTGTACTTGTGAGCTAGTTTATAAGGTCTTTTCTTGACAGGTCGGACATCAGGATTTGTATCTATTTTCATTTCACCCATTTCCTGAACTAACCCTTTGAGGTCTTTATAGTCTCTGGCAAATACATCCTGGAATTCTTCAAGTAAAGTCATTATTTCAGCGGTCTGTTGTTCACTCCAGTAGTCACCAATCTTTGCGATTTTGGGACGGTCGTCATTTGAAATGTCGAACTCCTTAGTTTTCACCTTTTCATCTAACCACTCTGGTGCTTTTGTCTCGTTGATCGGTCGACTTCCTTCTGTGAATTATGAAAATGTAGCAGGGAAGTCGGCTGCAGTCATTCTGTCGATGTCTGGGTTGTCGTTGGTCGTGATCCTTAGGATTGAATAGATAGGTTTTGTATTTTCAGCGTGGTTGGTTTTCCACCTGAAGATCTTTCCTTCGGTGTGTTCATTTTCTAACTGTAACCAAGTCGACTCGACTTTTGATCTGGTGTGGATGATGTTACAGTTCTGGATCTGACGAGGGTTTTGACAGGGTAGTTTTGCAGTCGGTTGGAGAAAGTGTTGTATTTGTGTTGCTGGCACGGCTAAGTGTTTATTTTGAGGCTTGAACTTAAAGTCTTTAATGAAATTTTCCTTTAGTTCATGCCAGAAGAAGCTTTCTCCCCTAGCTTCTTCCATCTTATACCACTTACTAGGTAAGTCGTCGAGGGTTGATGGGAACAAGTGTGGCCAGGCTCTTTCATCCTTATGTCCAAGTCTTCTCCACTCTTTTTCACAAGTCCTAATGTGGTCCTCTGGGTTTTGGCCTTGTGTGAAGATAGGGATTTGGGCTTCCTGTGTTATTTTTTTCCCTCCAAACCGTTCGACAAAGTAAGTTGAAGCAGTGGTCCAGGTCTGTAGTTTTGACTGATGGGTATCCCACCATCTAGCTTCTTGACCTGTGAATGTTTCCACTAAACTTTGAAGTTGGCCAAGTTCTCCAATGTTTTTAGATACTTGTTCGACATGTAGGACTGGGGATTCCCTTTCCTTATACCTTGGTGTTTGTGGGGTATTTACCTTGGTTGGTTGTAAGGTAGGGCATTCTCTGATTTTCTTTTCAAAGATCTTAGGGATAATTGAGACTACAAAGCACTGTCGGGTGGGTTTTTTCTGTACTTTTTGTATAATCCAGCACCCTCTTGCTTGTGTTTCATAATTTTCCATCTCCCAGTCATATAATTCAGCATCTGAATTATAGCCAACTGAGTCTGGGTTACCTAAGTAAAGTTCCCCTTGGGCGTTTGGTTCTGTATAGTCCAGATTGTTGTGGATCTGGTAGATTTGTCTAACATCTACTTCCTCATCAATTGGTTTAGTCCAAGGTTGTCCTTGGGAAGGATTAATGGGTACAATGACCTTGTGACCATTCCCTTTAAGTTTGATTCTTTCCTTGTCTAGGGATATAGATGCTTTCATCTTTCGTCCCCAAGGTCGACCTACTAGGGCTAGGAAAGAGCTAGAACCTTCCTTCGGGTTGATAATTTCAAAATCAACCTTGGTCGAGATTCCCTTAATGGTTGTGTCAACATCTCTCCAAACCCCAATGTGTTCAATGAGACCTTGGTCGGCTAGTTTTAGATAAATGCCTGACTCATAGAGTCGAGGTTTACCCATATGTTCCCATGTATTCCTGGTCATAATATTTACTTGAGACCCGAAATCGAGCACTACCTGTCGGACATGGTATCCTTCGATTTCCAGGTCGACAAGTGGGTCGACATCGTTTTTATCCTTTTGTTTTAAGCTACAAATGTTTTTAGTTTTTTTTCCCTTGTGGTATCTTTTAGTGTGTGCAATAAGTCAATGAATTTGGCAACTGATTTGTCTGTTTGGATGAGATGAATTAATTGCTATGTCGTGCTAAGTCGACTGGTAAGACTGGCTTCTTGTTGTGCAATGTCTTGAAAGATGTGTGTGGCTTCTTGATAAGTTTGTTTTTCCTTCAGGGGATCTGGATAACTATTTGGGTTTTTAATTTTACTAATTTGTGGGTTATCAGACCCTGTTTTTGTGCCTTGACGAGTGACAATATGCAGATTTTTAGTAGTTAATATATCATGCTTTTGCACACAAGACAAGACATTAACATTCTTTTTATTATTGATATTTTCTAACATGGTAGGACAATCCTCCAGAGAGTGATCGCCTACCCCGCAATGCATACAGAATTTAAGGTCCGTTCTGTCCTTGTACAGATAGTCTGCACATCTGTTCCCTTCTTTATAGAAAATGAAGCATTGTGTGGGTCGACGAGTTCGTATATCGCGATTCTCGACGAATCGACCTCTTCCTTCATATCTCTATCATCGATTGTCGTACCAACGTTCATATCGTCGGCCGTCGTGCCCTTGCCCGTTCTGATTGTTGGTATTATTTTGCTCATTGCTCTGCGCCACTGCATTTGTCTGGTAGACGGCCTGATAGTTCTGTCTGTTTTTGAGGTTGAGTTGACAGTCGGCCGTATTGTGACTTTTTGTCTCGCAAATGGCGCACCAGGAAGCTTTTTCATTTTTCATGTTAAATACACATTCCTTCGTGGAATGATCTCTGGTCTCCTGGAAAATATCGCAAAAGACTTTAGTTTGCACAAATCGAACATCTTTTCGGCTGTAGTCAGTTCGACAATTGTCTTTCGAGTGTCCGGCCGTCGAACATTTCGTACACCAGATTTCTTGATTTTTGAGGGACAATTCTTTCAAGGACTTCTGTACACTTTCCAGCTGTTCTTCTATACTGTGGTCCATCGGATAGGCAGGTATATCTTTGTCTATTTCCACCTGCAGAGCTTTAGTCAGCACGTCTTCATATGTCTTGAAGGTTTCTAGGCTGATGTGTCGGCGAATTTTTTTTTATAAGCCTGCAAGAAACCATTGAATTAGCAATTGTTTGTCAATAACATAATCTAATTGACTCAACAGGTCCTTCCAGCATTTGTCATAATCGCAGACAGTTTCCCCTGGATTTTGCTGCGTTGTCTTGAGATTTTTAGCGGCCAAGTGCATAGCGTCTGGGGTCTTGAAAAAGGATAAGAACCGTGCTTTAATTTCAGCTTTCGTTGCTCTGGGTTTCCATTCTGAAAAGGTCATATACCAGGTCAAAGCCCTTTTCTGTAAGGCTCCTGCGAAATGAGCCATCTGTCGGTCTTCTTCCTTCACCTGGTTTGCATCCCAGATGGACTCGCAGATGAACCAATGTTGTCTAGGTTCTTCATCCCCCTCATAGAGAGGAATGTGGGCAGTTCCGTGACCCATGTCTGAGTCGCTGTCACTGCTATCTGACGGCGGCGGAGGTGGGGTTGTGGGTGGTGGTGAAAGAGGTGGGGTTGTTGATATAGTCGAGCCTGAGGAGTTTTGGTCGACGAAACTTGTGCCTCCGTCGATGGTCGATTTTGCGTCGTACAGTGGATTGTTGTGGATTTGTATTGTCGATGGTCCACTGGAGGTTTGTGAGCTCAGGTCTGACTCTTGGATTTCTTCTAAAGTTATATGTGGCAGGGGGGGTGCTCCTTCATGTGTCGGTAAGAGCAAGTGGATACTCCGAAATGATGGTGCCGTTTGAAAGTTCACCCAATTTCCTTCGAGCGGTCGGCGTATAACAAGATGTCGTCCCGGGAATGGTTCGTCACCTAGTCGGCTCCAGATAGTAATGTCACCAGCTCGCAGTCGGAGGTCGTCTTCAATAATAGTCTGTATTGTGGTACGCAGATTTACTGGGGAAAGGGTTACTCCTTGGTCGGGGACAGTAATTTGGAGAGCTTTAGGCTGCTCTATCCACACTTCTTCTTCCTTAGGGGCCGCCTCCTCTTCTACGCCCTCTCCGTGTCGGTCATGACCCGACTCTGGCGGAATCTCGTCCCGGTCGGTCTCCCTAGGGTTTTGTCTTTGATGCAGCTCTACTGCTCTTTCTCGTCTGGCTTCCCTTCGCTGTTGTCTTTTGTCCCTTTCGATTTTCTTAATGTCCGACATACTTTCCTACAATACTATACCGTCGATTTTCCTTCGGTCGACTTTTCATTACTGGTGACAGCTATCGGCTTTAGTTAGACCAGGATCCACTTATACTCTACCTTCGACACATGACCAGCTACCCCCCCATAGCCTACTCGATGCTTTTTAGAAAGCCCGGATAGTTCGTATCACTTGCTCAGGAAGTATTCCCACTCCCTTTCTGCAATAAACTTCTCCTACTTCCTCTGCTTTTCCGCCCAGTTGGTGTTTGGTGGCTGTTCGCACAGTGGTGGTCTAGATTCGACGATGTGACCTACTCCTTTCTCTATCAGGAATTTGAATAGCAAGGTCGGAAAGGTGCACAGGAATTGGTTGGTGAAATCTGTGTAGAATTGTGCTTTGACAGTTTCCACTGACGTCCTGTCTTCGATCGCTCGCTCCTCACAGAAGTCGTCGGTGATTTTCTCAAACCACTCCGACAGATTTGTTCATCCTCCTCGGAATAGTTTATCTAGAAACTGCTGTTCTTTAGTCGCGTCCAGTATTCTCATCCAAAAGCTGCTTCAATAGTTGTGGCACTGATTCGACAAACTTCTCATGCGTCTCCTTGAAAAATCTTGCCTTGGCTTGTGCAACTATTAATCTGTTTCGTCGTGCATAATTTTGCAAGTAGTTCGCAACTTTACGGTCCCACCAGTCCTTGATCTCCTGCTCTGGTATCATATGTGCGCATATATCTTAGGCATGTACTACCGACAATGGAACCAATGTTGTAATCTCACAGATCACATAAGGTTACCAATAATACATACTAAAACATACATAAATATAAGCAGAGACAAGAGATAAGAACAGATAGAAAGGAACAGATTATATTATCACAAGGAGTTCATACAAGGCACAGAACTGAACTGAGTTCTTTGCTTGGCTCAACAGCCTAATATATACAATTTGGAAATAGTTACAACATAACTACCTGTCGGTTTGGTGAACCGACACGACTGTTAGTTAGCCGACTTAATTAACTAGTTTAGTCAGCCGTCTGACTTGGTCGGACCATCGACTTAGTCGGCTGATCGACTAAGTCGGTATTCATTCAAGTTGACTTCGTCGACTTGCTCCTTCTACAGCAAACAAATTGCTGCTAAAATATGTATGCGACTGTCTAATAGAGAAACCCGTGTACTATACACGATTGTCCAATGGAGTAACCCGCATATAGAAGTTGTTGTACACGACTGTGTAGCATAGAAACCCACGTACACAACAAAAAAATTTCAAAAAGAAAAAATAATATAGGTCTCTAAAACACTACTGCAAATCAAATCCATGATATAAAACCATACACTGAATCAAAGCAAACATTGGGCAAGTATCTACAGGACTAACCCACAGCAAGCTAGACTCTGCAGTGGAGTCACCAATTATGTTGTTCAGGATTAAGCACCCTTGTAACCTACGGTCTGGGGTTACCAACTCACTACTAACCTTACAGACAATCATCTTTACCAGAGAATAGAAATGGAATAGGAAGAAATTCTTGACTTACCCGATTACTGACGGTTGATCCAAGCTTGATCTTCTCTCGCTACTCTTCTCTCCAAAGCTTCCAGGGATGCACCTCTTTCACCTGTAAAGAGAAAATTCTCCAAGTAATATCTCATGCATGTATATATAAGAGGTTAGATAAACAATATATCAAATATATAATCAAATACATTCATTAACCACAATACATGAAATAGACTCAACACAATGTTGGAAGAAGAATTCTCTTTATTAACAATCAGTGAATGAGATAAGAGTACAACCCAGCTTCTGAGACAAGGAATCCTCTACAACCAAAGGACTCTGAGTTTTTCTGCTCCAAGACTTATGAAAATATACCACCAGCATAACTTTGCTCTCCAATCTTGATTGATTAATACCTTCCCCAAGGCCTCTATTTATAATTTGGGAAATATAGTGATTTCAAAGGTTGGGGTGGTTGAAACAGTTGGGATAGTTAAGGATTAGGGCCCAACTAATCTCAATTAAACATGTTTTATATTTTTTAAGGTCAAACTAAGGTGTACGCGACTATTGATATAGGCAACCTGTGTATGACACATGAGTTTCTCAAAGGAAACCCACATACACTGATGTATGCAGGTTGTAATGTGAATAGTCACGTACGGTACGCGAGTTGCAATGGAGATAGCCGCGTACGCAACTCAACACTTAGAAAAATTATATAGCAAGCTGGTTTAAGGGTAAATGCATCCCAAGTCATGCCGATCTATAATGTTTTGGCAAACTTCAATCCTAATATGTCCTTTTGTGTCCCAACATAAAGAATGTCGGCACTCAGACGGAGAAGTGCCATTTGGGTTGTTAACACCACGTTGTGTGCGGATCAGTAGGAGTAGATAGAAAATAAAATAGAGGGCATGAGAGCAAGAAGAGATTGAGTCAGATAGACATATCTTAAGAACAGTCTGCAGGTTGCAAACTGCAATGTGCTATACACATTTCTCATGCCATATGAAGATAACCTTTGTGGTTTTTTTCATATGGGTTTCCACATTATTTCCTGTGTCATGTGGATGAATGTTGTTGAATGATGAATGTTTATGTGAATGTTTGATTACCTTTCATTATTACAGTTACATTTTTTGTTGAATGTATGTTGCAGTAGGAACAATGAATGAATGTTTAAAGAATTGTTGGAATATTATGTATGATTTCATGGTTAAGTTGTTGAGTTAAAATATAAGTTGCACACTGTCTGTCAAGTATAAGGAATCAGCTGCATCGCACCGTTGCGCCAGTCGCTGAATTGTGAGAACAAGGTCATTTCGCTCGCGAGTTGCGACACATCGTTGTCTTGATGTCGCATAGTAGAAGATTCCATCCCACCGTCTTTGTCGATTTCCTTGGTTGCATGCCAAGGGACTATAATCCCTCACCAACTATGGAAACATGGTTCTGGAAGTTACACATTAATATATCTTGGGTGAGACTACGCCTTCCTCGCAGGCATTGTCGACTGATATTGCTCCGTCGGGTCTATGTATTTTGGTGTCTTGTTGGTATTGTGTTGTTGTTGAACTACGGGTCGAGACAAGGAAGAGAAAGAGGCCAAAAAATGGTTCCTTTGTCAGGACCATTAAACATTTGAGTTGAGGGAAATTTTGTGGCATCGGAAAAAGAACGAGATAGAGGATTGGTTGGAGCCTAAGACGCTAGCATTCACGCAAGAAGAGAGAGCAAGATCTCAGTTAAGCACATAAAACTAGGTAGACCAATATATATACACTAATATTCATGAGATATTCTTTGCAAAGTTTCCCATTATCCTGTATGAGTGGCTGTCAATATTGGCAAGAATTCAGACAAATTTCCAAAGAAGAGAAGTAGTCAAGTGGAGTAATCAGTTGGTTTGTGAGGTAACCAATGTAAGTAACACCATCTCTAGAGTTGTTTATTTTTGGGTGGACAGTATTTTGCAAGGATATATTATTGAGTTTGTAGTAGAGGATATAACCTCATATAGTGAAGCTGAAAGAAATTTTTTCCAAGGACCCCGGAGAAGATACTTGCTATCTCTCAGTACATGTATCAAGATGCTCTTTTATGAGAAGGGTATCTTGACATTGAGTAGTTGAGTCGCATACCTAGGAGGAAGGCTATGTCGTAGACGACCTACCAAGAAAATGGGAAATGGTGAGTTGAGATGTTCCTAGGAAGTACAGAACCTGAACTAGAGGCTAGATTCCTAAGGAGTGGAAGGAGACTTAGATCAGGGAAGAGAAGAAATATAGAGGAAGGTTCATGAGCTCCTAGTCTATTTGAAGAGAGTGAGCATGAAATTCAGTCACAGGTAGATGAAGGATCTTATGATGAAGAGGAGGACTAAAACCTAATTTTGGAAGGAGAAGAAGACTCTAAAGAGTCTGTCGAGACACCAAGGCTAGGACGCAACTACATCGCACCAGGAGTATCACTAGAGGTAAGGTCTAGAGCCTCATCTCCTGAAAGAGTTGTTAACATTGATAGTGCTAGCGCTGGGACTAGCACACGAGAGGAAACACCTTCGTTAAATCATTCATCAAATAACCCCGACTCCAACTCAATGGCCGGGAATGATATTCGGCTACCCACATTCAATGGCAATGGAGCAGAGGATCCAGAGTAGCATTGGTTCATCTGTGAAGCTATTTGGATGGTTTGCTTAGTTCAGAATGTGGACTTAAAGAAAGCACAGATGATCACGACTCTAAGGGGTCATGCATTGGACTGGTTTATGAAGTTCTACGTGGTACCACCAGGAGCACCACAAAAGACCCTCAAATAAATATGATCCGCAATGATATCTAAGTTCATAAAACCTAAATCCGAGTCGTAGTGCATCACCGAGATCAAGGAAATCAAACAAGCACTGGCAGAGTCAATATGGGACTTTGACCAACGGTTTAAAACTTTGATGGACAAAGTAAGCTTCCAAATGTCAAATGTTCATCATAGAGAGTGGTTTATTGTTGCATTATTAGCACACATCTGATGCCCACTAATGCAAAAAAATATCGAGTCGTAGACAGAAGCGCTAGAATTGGAAATCAAGCTAGAATCCTCACCAATTGTCAATGGTGTCGCAGGAATGGTGTAGATTCAGTCGTATTTGGCTAATCTGACGATACAACTGCAAGACATCAAGAAGGGTAAGGAATCCCACGAATACTTATGGTGCACCAAATGCAGAACGGAGGAACACACCAAGGATAATTTTTTGACCTTCATGAATTACTTCTCATCTAGTGTGCAAAACCCATTGAGTGTCAATGGACTACCCTGGTGCCGCATATGCCAGACAAGAGGAAATCATGATGAAAACTGTCTATACTTGGAAAATATTGTAAGCACTCCAGCAAACCTATTCTGTAAGTTTTGCAAGTCAATAGGGCATGAAGACAAGAATTGCATAGCATACCAACTCTTGAAGGAAAAGACGGTCGACACATACTTGATGAAGAATGATGGGCAGACTTAGGCTGAACTGGTGCAAGCATCGTATCAGCCTGCACAGCTCCTGCCCAATCAGTATCAGAACCAGTATCCACCTCAGTATGTGCCGCAACAACCATATGCAGAGCATAATCACTATCAGCCATAATATCAATAGAATCAGTACCCCCTGCAGCAACCACACCCTCAAGGAAGGGGTGGTGGAAACTTCAGAGGTAGAGGAGGAGGAGGAGGATTTGGTAGAGGAAGAGGTCAGGTTACATGCTATAACTATGGACAATCAAGTCACTATGCCAAATATTTCCTGGAACCTGCAAAGACATGTTCATATTGTAAAGGATAGGAACATAATGTGAAGCAATGTCCTTAGTTGATTGCAAAGTGGCAAGCAAGGACCATCAAAGGTCCTACCCCTGTGCAGAATCTAAACCCAAATCAAAATCCTAACTTGAATTTCCAGATGATTTTCGCTAAACCAAGAGATATGAGCATTGTTGTCGTAATACAAGGAGGTGTTGTGACCAGAGATGATCTGGATACACCACAAGAATAACTGTAGCTACAGATATGACCTGCGACGCAGAAGGAGCCATTCAACATCTAAAAACAAAATAAAGTATTTCTAGACGTGCGACATGAGTTTGTGGATCTGGAAGAACCGTCGACATTAGAAGAAGTCAAGGAGATGCCTGAACGATTTCAGCGGATATTTCAGAAGAAGGCTCCACAAAAGGTTAGTAAGATCAAGTTATTTCTGTCAATTTGTTTAGCATTACTACATGACAAATATTCTATCCAGAACTACAAGCACTGATAAAAGAAATACTAGTAGAGCCGCATCCTTAACACAAAGTTAACCAGGTCAAAAAGAAATTCAAACCTGGGTGCGAGTTAAGAATGACTGCGTAGATAGGGTATTATGACATGGATTATATCATTTTAGACATGGGATCTGATGTCAATATTTTGAAATGACAAACTTGGGAAATTATGGGAAAACCACGCTTGGACTGGTCTCCTATCCAGCTGCGACTTGCGAATCAGGCGAAGGTCCTACCAATTGGTAGATTGAGTCAATTCCTTGTCGACATTGAATGGCTACGCAAATTTGCAGAATTTGAAGTTATTAACATTGTTGATGATATGAATCCATATCCCGCACTACTGGGAATAGATTGGGCCATAGATAATCATACCATTATCAAATTCAAGAAAAGGATCCTCTCATTCAAGGATAATGAGATGAGGGTAGTGTCACCCATTAATCCATTATAAGGACAAAGATATGTCAAGCTTGTCTACAATGAGGGACATGGTGACTATCTTGACCAAATCTACAATGCCACTGCCATGTAAGAAGATTATATCAATCTGACATTGGATGGAAACCTGAGCTGGAAGAGTTCTAGTTCCTGCACATCCGACTCAAGGGAGGCATTGGAGAACTAGAAAAACAGGTTACATGAGGTCTCTATGAGGAGGTGCGCAAGAATTAGAAGTTCTATGCGACGAGTGGAGAATGAGTTAAGAGAGCTTCCCACCTATGAGGGTTTACCTAACCTTGTGAACTTCCTAACTAAGTTTGAAAGCCTTGTAACAGAGTCATAGCGCTTGTTTGCATTAGACCATGTACTGAAGGCTACACCCACTAGATGGTGGGGTACACACAAGCAGTTGATAACAAAATGGTCACAATGCAGAAGGTTGATGGAAGTAATATTTGGTGAAGAAGTCATCACACTGAGTCACAAGTACATAGGATTGTCGAGCCTTGTACAACATTAAAATTAGTGTCGCACCGTATTGGAAGAATACCCATGATAGGAATGGGTCCACCATTTCATTCACACATTGGAAATGACACCTAGAAGCTGGTATACATCTATGGAGTTGCAACAAAGTACTCAATATTAGGAAGAGGCAGCCAAATAGTTCGCACACACATTTGAGTTTGTTGATGAGCAACATATAGTTCATGCTACACTTCAAGTAATCAAAGGAAAGATATTTTCTCAAGTCCCTATCGAGGAGGAAAATTCCAACCAATGCAGCACGACCATCTAGAAATGGATGGCTTGTTACAATCTAACTAGAGATCCAGATGATGACCCGACTAACGTAAACATACCGGAGTCAGAGGGTACACATGCGGTGGAAGGAAGTGGTATTTCAAGTGACTAGTTCCTAAAGATGCTAAAAATAAAGAAAGTAAACATTGGGTCGCTAGAGAACCCAATGTTTGCCAATATAGGAGATTATTGGGATGAAGAGACAGTCACGAAAATTACAGACTTGCTGCATGAGTATCAAGATCTGTTCCCTACCAATTTCTAAGAGATGAAGGGAATAGTTGGAGACCTGGGAGAAATGAAAATACCCCTAAGATGAGATGCTAAACCCATTAAGCAGTGACCTTATAGGTGTTGGGGCTCCAGTGTTAACGACCCTAGAATTTGGTAACTCCGCGGTTTTGGGGAAAGCTTGTAAGTGGAGTTACAGCCCAAAATAGTCTTAGGGGCGTCGGGGTTGAGTAAAAGACTTCTGTTGTAATAAACCCATGGTTTAAGTCCAGGGTTTAGGTTTTGGGATACCCATGGTTTAAGACCATGGTTTTGTAATAGTGCGTTGTATAAATATGCACTTGTGTAAAGAAGTGAGGTTAGGTTTTTGAATGTAAGAAAGTTAAGGCGAAGCTAAGGCTATTTTGTAAGTGAAGGATAAGTCCTAGCTGAGTGCGTGGATGACCTCTGTAGCTATGTGCGCAGAGGGTTTGTAAGTGATAAGGAAATTTGCAGCTATGTGCGCAGAAGCCTGCTGCTGTGTGCGTGGCTTTGAGGACTGAAGGGATCTGCAGCTGAGTGCACAGATCAGAACTGTGAGTTTGTAGAAAAGTTGAATAAAACACAGTTCTGTGGACGTAACCCCTACACTGGGGGTGAACCACGTTATATCTGGTGTTGTGGTTCTTGTGTGATTTCTGTTATGTTCTTTTATGCATTGATAAGTATAGATAAATCTGATAAGTAAGATTGTTGTTTAAGAATCAGCTTCGCTATGCATTCCCAGTAAGGGTTAACCAAGTCACGGTGTTATTTAACTACGAAGATATATATATGTGTGAATGATTAAGCTCTGTGTTAATTGATTATAAATTGATAAAAGATAAAGGTACAGTAATCTCCCTCTTCTGCTTGCAGAAACCTGATTTTGCGGCATCCCATAGCTGTTTCGGGTGAGACTGCAACCTGTTCACAGGTTGTTGCCAAAAGGGCCAACACTGTGGGTCTTTTGTTGGTGCGAAGCTAAAGGTATAAAACCTGGGTCTTCCCTATAGCACAACAAAGTGGTTCTGTTGTCGGTTGAACTCAGTATCTGCGTAAGAGGGGTTTACATTGTACCTCGAGGGCTATGTTCTGGAGGCCCTCTGTGAAAGAAATCGGTGATTGGCTGGATGAGACTTATCTGAAATTCACTGAGCAAGAGAACAAAGATCCACGTCGTAGCGCAAGCGACTTTTTACAAAGGTATGTTTTTTGTGATATTTATGAAATTTTCTTTAGTAGTATCCACATAGAGTTGCACTAGTGGGTATCCAGGTTGGCCGAGCGGAGGACGAACTTCCGTGGAGGTTAGTTTCCTGCTTGGAACCCCGCAAGAATCAACTTGTTGAAAAGAGTAAACAACAGGATCTCTCATGCTGTTGATTTTTGGACGACGCGAACCCTTGAGGAATTCGTGACGGAGTTCGCCATTGACACGAGTACTTCCTTTAGTGAAGCGGAGCGACAGTTATTCAAAGGACCAAGGGGTAAGTTTTTAAATTCATTTAGTCTGAGGATTAATATGCTATTAGCTGAAAAAGGAATATTGCTTATTGAATCAGACTGCTAGATTCTATTTTACAAACCTATGTTTGCAAGTGAAAACACCTTCGACGAGCAAGGTGGTTTGCTGTGAAGTGGAAAGAGGTACAAGAGAAATTTTGAGTCATCTACCCTAGGTCAGGATACCGAGTCTACCCCTTTCAGTCCAGCAACCTCAGAGCCTGAGGAAACCCCTTCTATTGGAAACCCCCCGGTAACCCCGCAACACCGATCTGTTACCCCTGAGAATCTATCACAGACTAAAAGTAACCCTAGTAGCAGTACTCCTGTCGCAGGCCGGTATACCCCAGTAAGTTCCCCCCCGCCTACTTCCCATCCCCCTCCAACCCCCCCTAGATCTACTATGGCCCACGTGACTGATGATATTAAGCTCCATATTTTCAAAGGAACTGGATCAGAGGATCCAGAACAGTTCTGGTTTTTATGTGAGGCGATGTGGACTGCTAAGAACATTACAGACCCAGTTGTAAAAACCGCACAGCTCATTACTTCTTTTAGGGATCGGGCTTTGACCTAGTTCATGAAATTCTCTAGTACTCAGAACCCTGCCCTAGATGATATCAAAGCAGCAATCATCAAAGAGTTTAAGAAGCCCAAATTAGAGTCGCAGTGTATCACTGAGTTAAAGGAGATTCAGCAGAAGCAAGGCGAATCAGTGTGGGACTTTGATCAGAGGTTCAAAGTTCTACTAGACCAAGTCAGTTTCACAATTGGACCGGCGCGGCACAAGGAATGGTTTATTGCCGCATTGCTACCGCATCTCAGAGCTCCACTCATGCAACAGAAGGTTGCTGACCAGCAGGAAGCTCTGGAAATCACGATGAAACTTGAGACTGCACCTGTTAGAGATAATCCTGGTATTGTTCAAATCCAAGCGTAGTTGGCAGCCATGGCCCTGGAGCTCCGCGACATGAAGATAGGAACACCTGGCCGTGAAGAGGTTTGGTGTACGCAATGTCGAACCGAAGGTCATGACAAGGATCGGTGTCCTCTGCTAAGAAATTACCTGAATACGGGTGCACCAAACCCTTTTCCACCGCAAGTTCTATATTGTGAGCTCTGTAGAATAACAGGTCAGCATCGACCTGCGGACTACCATCTGCTACAAAGGTATGGAAAAGGATCGCAAAACCCCTATTGTAGATTCTGTAAGTCTGTAGGACATAATGAAGCTGAGTGTCGCACCTATGATGCCTATCGGATACAAAATGAAACATAGAGCAATGATGGTTATGGTTACCACGGTGGTGCATCTAGTAGAGGTGCTTTTGGAGGACGTGGTCGTGGTGGTATGGCAGGAAGACGCAGAGGCCAGATTGTGTGCTACAACTGTAACCAAGCCGGGCATCTCTCCCGCGACTGTCGGAACTTAAATATGACATGTCACTATTTCTGAGCAGTAGACATGTGATCGAACAGTGCCCACAGCTGATAGCTAAGATTCAGGCCAGAAACAGTATTCCTACCCAGAATATCCAGATGATCTCCGTCGAGCCACGACCTGTCGCAGCCATTAATGTTCTTACACAGAGTGGAGCTACGACGCACATACAGAATACGGAGAAACAGCTTGGCGAGCCTTGCATTCGTAAAGCCCCCGAAAAAATCCCAGCATTTGATATCAAAAGAGAAAAAGAGACATTCATGGAAGCCAAGAAAGATTTTGCTGACCCTAGTACACCAGTTGCACTTGCGCAACCACCTCCGCCACTGGCGCAGCCGCAAGGAGCTTCGATGGACAAAGTAAGTACAATGTCCTCCTTTTTACAGAGTTTCTTGAAACTCTTAAGAAATCAGAATGCTTTAAATGAGTTGCAGAAAGTCATTGCTTCCTGCGAACCTCAGTAAAGCTGTGGTCGGGACAAAACTGTTAATAGAGTCAGAAGGACTAGCAGGGAAATGAGATTGAATGCTCAGGTAGGAGAATATGATATGAATGATGTCATTTTGGATCTAGGATCAGAAGTCAATGTTCTAACCAAGCAGACCTGCGAGAAAATGGGGAAACCTGCCCTTGCCTGGTCTCCTATACAGTTGAAGTTAGCCAATCAACAAAGGATTGTGCCCCTAGGGAGATTCCTTAGTGTCCCAATCGATATTGATGGGGTCATCACTTTAGCCGACTTCGAAGTTATTGAGATCATTGATGACAGTAACCCCTACCCAGTCCTGTTAGGAATTGAATGGGCAATGGAAAATGCCGCAGTCATTAACCTTAAGAAGAGACAGATGACCTTTGAAGGGAAAGATTTGAGAGTCATCGTACCCCTGGACTCCTCACAAGGAGAAAGGTACACAGAACCACTACGAGACGAAGATCAGGATGACTTGGAGCACATCTATAACATTACAGCTAAAGAAGAAGATTATGTCGATCCTACTACCGAAGGTATTTTGGATTGGCAGTGTGACAGTTCCTGCATGACAGAATCTGATGATGGGTTAGAGAACTGGCAGAACAGGCTGCATGGACATAGATGCGCTAGAATTACCAAGTCTCTAAGATGGCTTGGTATTCAGCACAGTGCCCTCCCTATTTTCGATGGGTTGTCAGATCCAAAGTAGTTTATTGGACAATTCTCAGAACAGGTACTAGACTCACAGAGACTAGAGACCCTGGATTCAGCATTTAGGGCCACAGCAGCCAGATGGTGGAACAACCATAAGAAAAATATTCCTAATTGGGAAACTTGTCAGAAGCTCCTTCACCTGAGATTCAGGGACCATCCCCAGGAGCTGCGAAGCAAGTTTGATGGAAAGTCTAGCTCTTAGGAACATTTGGAAAAATGCTACGAGGCGTGGAAGCATGTACCTCAGGAAGAATGGGTACATAGATTTGTGCATACTCTGGAGCCAATAGCAAGGAACTGGTACGCAGAGGCTGAGCTTCGCCGGGATACTGTAAGTTGGGATTGTCTTGTTGATAGTTTTGTACTTACCTTTTCCACTGATGAATTTTGTCCAGCTTTAGATGTAGCTATCAGGTTGATCCACACTAAGGTATTTGATGATCAAGAGGTAGAAGAATACCAACCTGACTGGAAGACACAAGAAGCTCATGCCGTGGAATGCTATAACCTCGCAATTGATGAGGATGAGGATCCGTGCAATATTGATATTCCTAAATCAGAAGGACACTGTGAAGTACAAGGACCAGCAGTTGAAGCAGCGGAAGTGACCCAGCCCCTGAAGACGTGGACCGTCAACATTGGATCAGAAGACCAGCCTAAGTATGCTACCATTGGAGATTATTGGGATGATGAGATGGTAAGCAAAGTGACCCAACTTCTCCATGAATATCAGGACCTGTTTCCGATGAAGTTCTCAGAGATGAAAGGTATTTTGGGGGATATCGGCGTGATAAAAATCCCACTGAAACCTGATGCGAAGCCTGTGAAACAGTGTCCTTATAGGTTGAACCCTAAGTATAAGGAAAAAGTTCGGCTGGAACTGGATAAGATGCTCGCTGCAGGAATCATTGAACCTATTGAAGAATCTGAGTGGGTCAGTCCTATGGTGGTGCAAGAGAAGAAGACTAAAGGGGAGATCCGAATTTGTGTTGATCTAAGGAATTTGAATGATGCTTGTTTACATGATCCCTTCCCCCACCCCTTTTACGGACGAAGTGCTCGACAATGTTGGGGGTCAAGAGGTGTACTCTTTTACTGATGGATTTTCAGGTTACCATCAGATTAGAATTGCTCCAGAGGATCGACATAAGACAACTTTTGCTACAAAAATGGGGTCCTTTCAGTATACAGTTATGCCGTTTGGGTTGAAGAATGCCCCTGCTATGTTTTCTAGGGTAGTCATCGTCGCATTTAAAGAATTTATACATAAATTCCTCAAAGTATATTTTGATGATTGGACTATCTTTGGGCTAGTAAAAGATCATATAACTAGTTTAAGACTTATGTTGGATAAGTGTAGACAGCACCAGATCTCCTTGAACTTGAAAAAGTGCATCTTTTGTGCACCATTTGGGATTTTTCTTGGACACATTGTATGTAAGCAAGGATTGATGATGGATCCTGCGAAGATAGCTATTATAGTGAACCTGCCACCTCCGAAGTTTGTTAAACAACTTCGCACTACCCTTGGTCACACTGGCTATTACAGGAAATTCATCCGAAACTATGCCCAGATCACTGCCCCGATGGAAAGGCAGCTGAAGAAAGATATTAAGTTCGAGTGGACACCTGAGTGCCAAGAAAGCTTGGATGTGCTCCCTGACTGGAATAAGGAGTTCCATGTACACGTTGATGCATCCTCCATTGCTTTGGGTACTGTCTTGGCTCAATCTGGTGAGGGTAATATCGATCACCCTATTGCTTTTTCAAGTAGAAAATTGTCCACAGCAGAGAAAAATTACACTACAACAGAACGCGAAGGTCTCGCCATGGTGTATGCACTACAGAAGTTTCGACATTATCTGCTAGGATCTCACTTTAAAATGTTTACTAACCACTCTTCTTTGAAGTATTTGGTTAACAAGCCTGTACTAGGTGGAAGGATATGCAGATGGCTAATTCTATTTCAGGAGTATGATTTTGAGATCATAGTTAAGCCTGGAAGACTTAACCTAGGACCTGAACACTTGTCGAGGCTCGAGTTAGGAGAAGAACCTACCAGTTTGGACGAAAGTCTTCCTGATGCCCAGTTGTTTGCTATCCATATGATTGATGAGTACTTTTAGGATATTGTTCAATATTTGTCTACAGGTTTTCCACCCGCTGAGATGACCACACAGCAGAATAAGCAGTTGGTGGTTCGCACAACGGACTTCACCTTAATAGTAGGACAGCTGTATAAAATGGGACCAGATGAAATACTGCGTAGATGTGTCTTGGAGCATGAGAAGCCACTGATTTTGGCTGAGGCACACTCTGGCCCCGCAGGAGATCATTATGCAAGAAAATCCACGGCACAGAAGATTTTGACAGCCGGATTGTGGTGGCCTACGATTCACAAGGATGCAAGAGAATATTGCCACAGCTGCGACATCTGTCAAAGAACAGGAAAACCATCCAGGAGGTATGATATGCCTCTAGTCTCGCAGGTAACTTTACAAGCATTTGACAAATGGGCAATTGATTTTGTTGGCCCTATCAATCCCCCTGCGAAGAAGTCAGGAGCACGATACATTATTACAGCGACTGATTACCTTACCCGCTGGGCCGAAGCTCAACCAGTCAAGACTTGTAGCGCTGCTGTAGCTGCGAAGTTCATTTTTGACAACATCTTGTCCAGATTTGGGTGTCCTAGAATTCTTATGAGTGATCAAGGATCACATTTTCTAAACAAGACTATTGAAGTATTGACTGAATAATTCCAGGTTTATCACCAGAAGAGTACTGCCTATCATCCACAAGCAAATGGGACTTTCGAAGCTTTTAACAAGATCCTTGAACATGCTCTGACGAAGGTTTGTAATGTTAACAGAAATGACTCGGATCTTAGAATTCCAGCAGTCCTTTGGGCATATAGAACTAACTGCAAGAAATTGACAGGACATACACCTTTTAGGTTGGTTTATGGGAAAGAAGCAGTCATTCCCATGGAGTATATTGTTCCTAGCCTCAGAATATCCACTTTTACAGAGATGGATGACCCAGCTAGAGTGACAGTAAGGCTGACAAAGATACTAGAACTGGAAGAGGACAGATTTATTGCAGGGTTCCAACAGCAAGTGTAGAAGGCCCGAGAAAAAGCATGGCATGATAGACACATCAAGAAGAAGCAGTTCCAGCAGGGTGATCTTGTGCTCTTATACGACAGCAAATTCATGAAATTCCCAGGCAAGTTCAAGACACATTGGAAGGGACCGTACATAGTACAAGAAGTTACTGATGGTGGTGCAGTTCAGCTAGCTAAGTTGAATGGAGAAATTTTACCTTCGATGGTAAATGGCAGTCGTATGAAGAAGTATAGGGACAGGCCGGGACCTCCTAGTTAGAAGTAGCCCCTAGAAGGACAGTTTAACTCCCAAGAATGGTTGAAACTTGGGTACCACATGGGGTAGTAAGTATTGAGGGTTAATATTGTGTCGCAGTTTCGGGTAGTTGTTATGTCGAAGGTCTAAGGTGTTTCGCAGCCTAAAATGTGATGGATGGGACAAAATGGATTTGGCGGCGCCGGCACGAGAACTGCTCTCCATACCTGTAATAATGAGATTTTGGAGGAAAATCTGGCACCGTGTGGACAAGATTTCCGGTATTCCATCAGATTTGGTGTCATTAATCACCATAATGACATATTATGTTACGGGATTCTATAAAACACTGCATCAGCCTACGACTCCTGCATTAAGCACTTCTTTGAGTTGTTCAGTTGGAACCATGTCAAACAATTGTGAAGTCCAGAAGTTAGTACGAGAGTTCAAAGAGAGAGGGTTGCAGAACCTTCTGCGTAATTCACCAGTACAGTCCTATCCGGCTAAGGTACAAAGGAAGGAAGAAGTTTGCTCTAAACTAGATGAAGGTAGGCAGAAGTTCACTCTAACATGGAGTGACGAAGGGCACAAGGCCTCATAACAAGACTCTGGAGAATCCCGCCATGTATCCTCCTGGTTTGACAGAACCAAGGCGGTTGTTTTCCTTATGCAGCTTGACACGCAATTCTGGGGACCCTTAGTTGTGGATGGTCAAGTAAACGGCAAATAGAGTGAAGGGTGGGGTTGTAGATGGATCCAGAATACCGTCCTCAGCATAAATAGCACGAAGGAAGGAAGCGAGCAGCCGACAGCAGCAGGAGGGGCGTCCACAAGCAGCGCACTATGTCTTCGCCGACAACATCTATCACCAGCCCAGTAGATAAGTGTCCCGGGACGGGACACTAGTCAGTCTTAGGGGCCTGTTGGGGCTCCAGTGTTAACGAACCTAGAATTTGGTAACTCCGCGGTTTTGGGGAAATCTTGTAAGTGGAGTTACAGCCCAAAATAGTCTTAGGGGCATCAGGGTTGAGTAAAATACTTCTGTTGTAATAAACCCATGGTTTAAGTCCAGGGTTTAGGGTTTGGGATACCCATGGTTTAAGACCATGGTTTTGTAATAGTGCGCTGTATAAATATGCACTTGTGTAAAGAAGTGAGGTTAGTTTTTTGAATGTAAGAAAGTTAAGGCGAAGCTAAGGCTATTTTGTAAGTGAAGGATAAGTCCCAGCTGAGTGAGTGGACGACCTCTACAGCTGTGTGCGCAGAGGGTTTGTAAGTGATAAGGAAATCTGCAGCTGTGTGCGCAGAAGCCTGCTGCTATGTGCACGGCTTTGAGGACTGAAGGGATCTGCAACTGAGTGCGCAGATCAGAACTATGATTTTGTAGAAAAGTTAAATAAAACACNATGATTAAGCTCTATGTTAATTGATTATAAATTGATAAAAGCTAAAGGTACAGTAATCTCCCTCTTCTACTTGCAGAAACCTGATTCTGCGGCATCCCATAGTTGTTTTGGGTGAGACTGCAACCTGTTCGCAGGTTGTTGCCGAAAGGGCCAACACTGTGGGTCTTTTGTTGGTGCGAAGATAAAGGTATAAAACCTGGCTCTACCCTATAGCACAACAATAGGTTGAACCCAACATATAAATAAAAGGTAAAAGCAAAATTAGATCGCAATAGGCAAAGTCAAGATCTGTGTCGACCTAAGAAAGTTGAACGATGCATGCTTGCACGATCCATTCCCAAAACCATTTACAGATGAAGTACCTGAAAGCATTGGAGGGAAATAGATGTATTCATTCATCGATGGATTCTATGGCTATCATCAACTCAAAATTGCAAAGGAATATCGCCACAAAATGACCTTCGTCACAGAATGGGGATGCTACTAGTACACGGTAATGCCCTTTGGACTCAAGAATGCACCTACTATTTTTTCTAGAATAGTAGTTTCTACTTTTAAATACTTCATACATAAATTTCTTGAGGTATACTTTGATGATTGGACTGTGTTTGGTTTAGTAAGAGACCATATTCAGAGCCTGTGCATGATGCTGGGCCGCTGTCGCCAGTATCAGATCACGCTCAATTCCAAGAAATGTATTTTTTGCGCACCATTTGGTGTTTTGTTGGGTCACATCATGTGTTGCGATGGTGTTTTGGTCGACCCAACAAAAGTTGTGATTATCCTTGACTTACCACCACCTACATCATTCACGCAACTCAGATCAGTGCTAGGACATACGAGTTACTACAAGAAGTTCATCAGAGGGTATGCAGAGATCACTGCAGCGATGGAGAAACTGTTGAAAAATGATGCAAATTTTCAGTGGACACCAGCTTGTTAGGAAATATTGGACAAATTAAAGAACAAGTTGTCCACTGCGCCAATACTGTTATTCCTGGACTGGAAAAAGGAATTCCATGTTCATGTCGACACATCATCTATCATGCTTGGCATAGTCTTGACACAACTAGGAGAGGGTACACTTGACCACCCTATTGCGTTTTCTAGTTGAAAATTGTCAATGACAGAAAAGATCTACACGACGACGAAAAGAGAAGGCCTCTCCATGGTCTATCCGCTTCAAAAGTTCTAACACTACTTGTTGGGTGCACATTTTTAGATGTACACTGATCATTTGGTGCTGAAATACCTAGCCAACAAGCCAGTGTTAGGGGGAAAGATCTGTAGATGGCTTCTCTTGTTTCAAGAATTTGATTTTGAGGTCATTGTCAAACCTGGTCGACTGAATGTCAGGCCAAACCATCTATCGAGGATAGAAAATGGTGAAGAGCCAACCAACCTGGAAGATCATTTTCCGGATGCGCAACTATTTGCGATCACTATGATGGAATATCATAACAAGGAATTTAATGCTATCATCCACTTTCTAAGTACAGGATATGTGCCTCTAGGATTCTCCATTAATCAGAAGAAACACTTGGTCATTAAAGCTACCGATTTTACATTGATCGTTGGACACTCATACAAGTTGGGCACAGATGAAATACTGCGCTGCTGTGTTTTTGACTATGAGAGACCATGGGTAATGAGTGAAGCACATGCTGGTGTCGTAGGTGGACACTATGCGGGAAAGGAAACTCTGTGCAAGATATTTCAGGCAGGACTATGGTGGCCAACCATATACATGGATACTAAGTGCTTTTGTAGGCGCAGTGACATCTTTCATAGAACAGGAAAACCATAGCGCAACAACGAGATGTCGCTTGCACTGCAGACTCAAAATGGATGTTGACTTCATTGGACCGATAATCCCACCGGGGAAAAGGACTAGCACATGCTACATTATCACTACGACATACTATTTAACCAAATGGGCTGAAGCCGCACCTATTAAAGATTGCACTGCTTCGACTGCGGCGAAGTTTTTATTTGAAAATGTGGTGACTAGATTTGGATGCCCAAAAACTCTACTAAGTGACCAAGGTATGCATTTTGTTAACAAAATGATTGCTGAGCTTACAACAAAGTTCCAGATCCATCATAAGAAGATGACACCCTATCATCCTCAGGTGAATGGAATGGTCGAATCCTTTAACAAGATTCTGGAAAACGCATTGACCAAGGTATGCAACATGCGCTGAGATGACTAGGATTAGAAATCTCAGTTGTGCTATGGGTGTATCGCACAACTTGAAAATGACTGACACGACAATCCCCATTGATACTGGTATATGAAAAAGAAGTTGTTGTGCCAATGGAGTCTATCGTGTTGAGTCTACGGATTGCTGCACTAACAAAGATGACTAACGGAGATGCTGTCAAACAAAGGTTGTCGCGGCTTGTTAAGATGGAAGAGGAATGCTTCATCATAGGATTTCATCAAACTGTCGAAATGCAAAGGCAAAAAGCATGGCATGATTTCCATATCCGGGTTAATCCATTCAAAGTCGGAGGACTTGTGTTGCTGTATGACAGCAAGTTTTTCAAACACCCAGGAAAGCTAAAGACGCATTGGCTAGGGCCATATGTGATCGTGCACATCACTGATGCAAGCATAGTGAAACTGTAGAGACTAGATGGAAATTATGTCGCAGGAATGGTGAATGGTCGTCTCCTGAAACCTTACTATGATGGTTGTGACATGCCTAGATAAGGTTGCGTTGCACGTGAAAAAAAAAAAGTGGAAACACAAGGAAACTATTCTGTAACACATATGCGGAAGAACCAGCCAAAACGTAGGACAAAGTGGGAATGAGAGGCTAGCCAAAATTAAAGTGCGAATATCCAACAAATATTGAGGCGGTTATGACAGCTAAGCGTCATTAATTCAATGAGAAACGAGGAGAACGACGACATGCGTTTTGGTCCCATCAATCATCCTCATCATAACTTCCATAACTGTGCTAACAGGTACATTGCAGCACTCAAGTAACC
The DNA here is from genome assembly GCA_001517045.1 of Pseudotsuga menziesii. Classification (NCBI taxonomy): domain Eukaryota; kingdom Viridiplantae; phylum Streptophyta; class Pinopsida; order Pinales; family Pinaceae; genus Pseudotsuga; species Pseudotsuga menziesii. The sequence goes on along the minus strand of LPNX011055183.1, from coordinate 203,798 downwards.
GAGTTAATGAAGGAACACGTCGGCTGAGAATCCCATGTGATCAATTAGACCTCGACCTCCCATCGCATGATGACTACAGGATGCATAGGAACCTATAAATATGGGCTTAGCCATCAAGAATTATTTTATGCACATAGAGAGAGCATGAGAAAACCAGAGCCGAGAGTTCACCGAGCTGAAGTCTACAATAAAGTGAGCCGAAACCCATGGTAATAGAGATATCCAACGTAAGTGAGCTCTCCGACGTGATTGTCACCTCGAGGTGTCCAATTGAAGAGGAGATAGAATCACCCAAGGTACAACAAACAGAACTCGACCCAATGGTGAGAACGAGAAAGCAGCTTGTTCCTGTGGATGCTCCAACCCCTATTCCACCCCCTTGTTTAGGCCCTATACCGAACCCTATTTAGAACCCACCAGTTGCATCTGTACGATCATTCATGGAGCTGAGACTAACTGGGGAGAAAGTGCCTGGGGAGTCGTTCAGGTCGGGACTATCAAGGAAACGCAAGGCTAAGGCTGTTGTGGATAACCCAGAGGATGACCTGATGGAGGAGGACTCACCAACCCGTAGAGACCCGGATGCTAAGAGGGAAGAAGAAAAATTTCCACACTATGTCTGGCTGAGGATATCCGATATGGAGGAACTGTCACTTCCCAAGAAAGCGCCTACTTTTTTAGTGACACCCTGGATCTCGGATAACGTACCCATGTTGCTGAACATATTGATAAATATCACCAAGTTGGAGTTCGAATATGTTGACACTTGCCAGCAACTGGGCTTAGAAAGAAAGAATTACATGATTAAGACTCAAGTTGGGCCGACTAAGCCCTAGGTCCTAGTACCGATGAAGTGGGTTAGTGGCGTCGACTACACAGGATTGTTGAACTTGCTATTCATGCTGCATTTCGGCCACAACCTACAAGCTAATACGTATGTGAAACAACTTATGGTCTGTTTCCATAGAGGATGTCTATGGCTCGATCGACCCTACCTGGTCGACGTCAATATTATCTCATCAATCACAGGTCTCCCAAAGACTGGACATGACCCCGCGTCATATTTGCACCAGAACAAGGACACCACCAAGATGAAGTAGAAGTATAAGCTTTAGCATGCAGGTAGGGGATTCCTCATTGGCCCTATAGAGGACAGTAGGGTAAGGTTTGTAGCAAGAGAGAATAGTAGGGTAAGGTTTGTAGCAAGAATTCTATCTTGTAAGCTACTGCACAAGATGAGGCTGACTGAGTGCACTCCCGGCGCTGTGGAACTTGCATAGAAATACACAGCAGGAGTGACTTTCAACTGGTCATAGTTCCTTCTCAACGAACTAATAGACGATGTAGAGCAGGCACAAGAGGGACCTAAGGCTGAATTTCACTACTCCTGGCTGTTCATTCCGATCTCATTCATTCTGTGGTCCAACCCATCAGACTATGAACCAATGGATGTCCCAGTACTTTTCATTGGTGCAAAGTATCAGAACATATGAGAAGATAAGAAAAACAAGATCTGACAGACGGATAAAAACATCGAGTTTTTTCTGCACACCGAGGCACTGCGCGATGTTATCAGACAATCCCACAGAGTACGGGCTGCGACGGTGCACAGATACATGGCCTTCATAAATTTCTAGGCAAGTACACATAACACTATTTTGGAGCCAAAGAACGACCCGACCAAGCAAGCGCACCAGGTAGGGTTTATGATTACTGATGCTGATGTGGACACAATTGTCAAGGAGTGGCCTGATGAATGGAATGGATCAGTAGCAGAGCCAATGGGAGAAGGCGAAAACCAGGAAGAACCACCAATTAACCAAGGAAATGGCCAAGATAATGGCTAAGGAAATGATGGAGGTGACGATCAGGACAATCAGTCGCAAGAAAGAGAAGGATAAGGAGAAGAGAATGATGGCGGTGATGGTGGCTCTAATCGAGGCGATGGAGAGAAGACACCTACTGGCAAGGACATCCACAACTGCCAGCAATAACAACAACAACAGCATGGGCCACAACACAAAACGAGGAAATCTAGAAAATTGGCTAACACAGACACATTGACTGAGGAGGATATTCTCACACTAGAAGATGTTGTAGCTGAGGTCTCCAAGAATAGCCTCGCGGTTCTAAATACGCAGCAGGAAAATGTGGCTGGTCAAGTTGTGGAGCACCTCAATAGGATCACAGAGGCCATTAACGATGTCAAATCCACTGTTGAGGTTGAAACATATGGTGTGGATCCCAATGTCCCATTAGTCACACCAAAGTTTGTGCCTTCGATCAAGGTAGAACTCCAAGCGTGCGTAATGCAAACGGGAATGCCTGATTTTGGTGCAGCCATCCATGGGTTTGAGACCCTACATATAGACTTCTCTAAACTAAGCTTGAATGAATTCTACAAGCTACAATAGGCAGCCATGACTAAGATATGGATTCAGGAGAATTTTGTTGCATATCAGGCAACGAAGTAGTAAAGAAAGGCCAAGCAACGCAAGATCGTTCTAAGAGAGAAAGAACAAGAAATTCAGGCACGTGAGAAGAGCTGGGTTACACTTGTCAAAGCCATAAAGGAAGTTGTCGTAGATTTTCCTTTGGAAGAAGGCCAAGAAGATATAGATACGGCTGCTAAGGTAGCAAGGTTATTGTAGATTGCGGTAGACCTTAGGAAATAGGTTGAGGAGTTGCAAGCGAGGCAGGTAATAAGCACACCTCCTAAGGTGCTTGAGGAATGCAACAAAGCAATGTCTAAGGTTGTTGGGAAGATAAGTGAAGGAGAAAAACTCTGCACTAAGGTAGTTGAAGCCATTTCCATGATAAGGGAAGTGCTTTTGGAAGATGATACTGGAGAAAAGATCAAGGAATATGCACGGCAGGATGATCAGAAAATCACCGTGGGAAAGGCAGAGATGAAAAATATCTCGCTAAAGGAGAAGGTTACAAAGATCACTGAGATCAAACAGTTCCAGTAGGAATCCCAAGCTCTTCATGACCGAGAGTGCACTAGGAATGAGGAAGTGGCAGCACACTAGTCGAAAGTAGCGTGAGTAATAGGGTTTATTCATCCTTTGCATCAGAAGCTTTGATATATCACGCAGTCACTAGAAGCAGGACCGTTGGGACACATCAGTTCCAACCATGTGGAGCAGTTGGAAAAACAAGTTGAGGAGGTCATCGTGGATGTTTCTTGGGTGTAGCAAATTGTGCAAGAATTTCAGGAAAAGGTTAGTCTTGTGGCATAGCCTGCGCCAGAGACATAAGTGGTTGCAAAAAAAGGAAGTTTTACGGCATGGAATTTTGCGAGGACATCCCTTTTTTCTTAGTGGTTCAGGAAGAGCCACATGCGAGCGTTGGGGACCTATTGGGCCAAGAAAAGTGCACAAGGAAGAATCTGAGGTGTAGGAAAAGGAGAAAAAGTGCACGTGTGACAAGGTAAAAGCAGGTCAAGGAGGAAATAAATGAACCAACGCAAGAAATATAAAACATGCACATGGTGGAGAAAGACGGGATAAGGATAGAAAGGAAGCACAGAGAAAAGGAAGCCATGATAAGGTTGGTGCGATGAGGAAAAACAATTTAGAGTCGGTAGAAGAGGCAAGTAGAAGAGTTAAAGATGGACAAGAGAAAGTCAAGGAAGACTACAAAAGGATGAACCAGCAGAAGATGGAAGGACAGTTTTGCGTCTGGTGATGACTAGTATAGACGAGCTTAAAGACGTTTCTGCGGGTAGTTAAGGCTGTGGTTAATTCATTACAGGACTTTCGCGGCTAGGTATGGGATGACATTTAATGTAACAGAGATATTCTGTAGCAACTTAAGTCTGTAATAACTGAGTTATACTCAGTTGACCCTACGTGGTCTTGAAAATACTATAAATAGAAGGAATTCACTTTGTATAAGGGTTAGATTCAGCAAGCTAGATTGTTAGGGAGTTATAAGTAGTAAGGTTGACTCAGAGGAGATTCTGGTAGAAGTAGAAGGTTGTTGAGTCATGAATATTGTAGCTATGTGTGCAGACTGCTAGTAAAGCAGAAGAGTCAATCCAGGCTGTGTGCGGATCAGTAGGAGTAGATAGAGAATAAACTAGAGAGCATGAGAGCAAGAAGAGATTGAGTCAGATAGACATATCTTAAGAACAATGTACAGGTCATGGACTATAAGGTGCTATACACATTTCTCATGCCAGATGAAGAGCACCTTGGTGGTTTTTCCCAGATGGGTTTCCACATTATTTCCTATGTCACGTGGATGAATGTTGTTGAATGATGAATGTTTATGCGAATGTTTGTTTACCTTGCATTATTACAGTTACATTTTTTGTTGAATGTATGTCGCAGTAGGAACAATCAATGAATGAATGAATGTTTAAAGAATTGTTGGAATATTATGTATGATTTCATGGTTAATATGTTGAGTTAAAATATAAGTCGTGCACTGTCTGTCAAGTATAAGGAATCGGTTGCGTCGCACCGTTGCACTAGTCATTGAGTTGTGAGGACAAGGTCATGTCACGCGTGAGTTGTGACACATCATTGTGTTGCTGTCGCATAGTAGAAGATTCCATCCCACCGTCTTTGTCAAGTTCTTTTCCCATGCGCCAAGGGTTTATAATCCCTTGCCAACTGCGAAAACATGGTTTTGGAAGTTACACATTAATATATCTCTGGTGATACTATGCCTGCCTCGCAGGCATTGCAGACTAAGCTTGCTCTGTCTGGTCGATGTCTTTTGGTGTCTTGTTGGTATTGTGTTTTTGTTGAACTACGGGTCGAGACAAGGAAGAGAAAGAGGCCAACATATCCTATTTAATTCACATATGTTCAAGAGGGTAGTGCAATAAAAGGGAATTGATTGAGGACATATAATACCAAGAGTAGAGCATAGCATTGATTCAGTATTTAAATTCATTAGTATAGTAAAGAGAACCTTATTTCTCTAGGCTTAAAGTCAACGAGAAATTAGAATTACATGCATGCAAAAAGTAAAGAAAAACCCTAAAAGTGACCTGTAAACCCTAAAAGTATATGCTAAATTTATATAAGAAGGGTCATTGAACCAATAGCGCATCGATGATTATTATTATTGAGTATTGGTTTCTAAAGCGGCAGCAGCAGGTGCAGTGACAACAAGTTGAGGTTGGAGACGAAGGTCTTCAGCTAACAAGTGGTTTCAGCGATGAGAATTATATTCCCTAATCACTTCCAAATATATCATCTAGGTCTATCAGAAACTATTCATCATCTTCTTCATTCGTGATTCAACAATCGAGTAAGAGGAGAAAGATTTTATTCCAGGGTCACGTTTTGTTGCTAGGAAACAACTGGAAATCCCAAAACTATTCACTAGATCTCAAAAACTTAGTAAATCTTCTGCATGCTTCCATCATTTTTCTTAGCAGAGGAACACTATTATACAAGGTGATTTCCATTCCATTCCTGGCACATCCAAAGCATTCACCAGCAAAACAAGGACAGAAGAGGGTGTCACCCGTCTGGCACAGATCAATTCACTAGGGAACCTGGAGGATTCAGAACTTCTGCATGTGTATCCTTATCTCTCTGGAGGACTTATACCATCATCTCTAGAAAGTTTCAGAAAAAACAAACTATCCTTGTCTAAAAAACGTCAAGATTAGTAGAAGAAGCACATTCTCTCAGTTGGGTGTCAATTACTGGAGAGGAGCAATATAGATATTCTTATCTTGCTTGCATGACCTGCATGCCTCCTATCTATTGACAGACTATCAACACTATTATTAGTGGTATGTGAACCTTCTCTCACTGAAATTCTTTTTCCTATTATCTCTCTAGATTAGCTATTTTTAGGGCCATTCAGCATGACACTATTTTTCATGCACATTTTATTTATCTTTCTAACACAATTGAAGCACCAAAACAACAAACATATTATCAAAACACAATAGAATATCAGTTGGGATATTACAGTGGTATCAGAGCATGTTCCTTGCCAGATGTGGGATTGAACATGAAAAGTAAATGAATCTGAAAGAAGCTACTTTTGTGACTTATAGGAGGAAGGGTAGGTACATAGAGGATCTTGAATTTGAAGATATTTAGTTAGAAGATACAAATTCAGACATGGACCCAATAGGAGTACACTCTAAAAGAGGAAAATGAACAAAGGAAGAGGAAGACAGGTTGACATTTCATAACTTAGTTAGTGCATTAAATCATTTATCTAAAGGGGAGAAAGAAGTATTGCATGTTATAAATAGGTTGGCTCTTAAGCTAGAACAGGGTCAGAATAGTCTACTAATTTCACTAGTAGATAGAGGCTCTACCAGTAGCAGTGCGAAACATGCGTACACTAATATGTAGGACACTCCTCACATATACAATAAACCTTCCATACCTACTATGCCTCTTTTTCTGGATAATACAGTTGCAAGACCAGTCATGCTAGCAGAACCTAGTGAACAATTTGGGGCTTATTTATAGGAATACAGGGATTTGGGAGATGAGTTCCATTCAACTATGTCATTCTCAGAATTCTGCAAAATGAAAAGTAGGAACCGGATAAGGAATTTTAACAGAGAGTTTACCCAGAAATATGAATTATAGAAAATTGTGGGTAGGTTGACCATTCCTGATTTTGAAGGATCTCTCGGGTGTTCGACGAGAATATGGGTCCAAAAGTTGGATACTTATTTCCAACTAAACCCTATGATTGGAAAATGACATTAAATTGGCTACCTACATATGGACAAAGAGGCTCATGAGTGGTGGTACCATGGGTTAGTGACACTAGGTCACAACACCATCAGTTCTTACAGTGACTTGACACACAGGCTCATGGATCGGTTTGAACAAAGGGACCCAAAGATACATTTTAGAGAGTTAGCACAACTCAAATAGGCTGGCAGTGCCAAGGCCTTCATATCATAGTTTCAGAGAGTAGCATTTATGAAAACATATGTGTCTGAGAGCAAGTTGGTTATGTTATTTACATAATCTTTAACAGAACCTTTAAGTGGGTGGGTGACAAATAATGAAGATGGTGACTTGGAAAGGAAGCTTGATGATGACATTGATAACAAAGCATGGACAAGACTTGATATGGAAAATGACATGGCTAACATAGAGGACATGCATGATGACATTGACAAGAAAGCATGACAAGAAGCATGGCTTGGTGACATGGCTTAATGACAAGGCATATGTGAAGATGTTGGTGACTAGGAAAGCATGGAAGAATTGATAACATAGCAGAGGAATGACATGGATAAGGACAAGACATTACAGACACTTTGTTGATGACATGAAGGAGATGTTGTGGCCATTTTAAAATACCACTGTGAGAATGTTTGTAGAAGTGTTACAGGAATTTCCAAAGGCAACTGCGGGCATAATTAAGAGGCTCATGAGGGAATTTCATAGTGCCCCTGCGACCATTTACAAGAATGTTGCGGGCATTTTTATGAAGGGTTGCAGGAATTCTCTTGAAGCCTATTGTAGGCATGTTATGAGATATATAAGGGCATGCCTGAGGAAATTTGAAGGACACCTCTGTGGTAATTTAGGACAAGGAATACTGCGGGTATCCTTTGGGAGATCATATGAGCATTTCAAAGAGGAGGAACAATGCAGTTATGAAACCCTTGGAGATGGTTATAATGCCCAAAAGGTTTATCACCCACAAAGGATAATGAGATGTATAATACACAAGGACAAGGATGAAAAGGATAATGACATGTAAAATACACATGGTGACAAGAAAGCAAGCACAATGAAGGTTGATGGAAAGGCTCAAGCATTGATGAATTGATAAAGAAAGATGAAAAAGAATGAAGATGATGACTTGGAAAGGAATCTTGATGATGACATTGATACAAATCATGGACAAGAACTGGTAAGGAAAATGACATGGTTGGCATAGAGGACATGCATGAAGACATTGACAAGCAAGCATGACAAGAATCATGGCTTGGTGACATGGCTTAATGAAAAGGAATATGTGAAGATGTTGGTGACTAGGAAAGCATGGAAGAATTGATGACATGGTAGAGGAATGACATGCAAAGTATGACATTTTTAAGGACAAGACATTGCGGGCACTTTGTTGATGACATGACGGAGATGCTGTGGGCATTTTTAAAAGGCCCAGCGAACATTTTAAAATCCCACTGCAACAAAATATGGTAGAAATGCTGCGGAAATTTTGAACAAGTGTTGTGGGTATAATTAAGAAGCTCCTATGGGAATTTCATAGTGCCCTTGTGGGAATTTAAAAGAAGCATGCAGGCATTTTTATGAAGGGTTGCGGGAATTCTCTTGAATCCTATTGCGTGAGCATTTTATGAGAGATATAAGGGAATGCTTGAGGGAATTTGGAGGACACCTATGTGGGCATTTAGGACAAGGCAGAAATAATACTACGGGAATCCTTTGAGAGATCATACGAGCATTTCAAAGAGGAGCAGCAATGGGGTTATGAAACCCTTGGAGATGTTATAATGCCCAAAAGGTGTAGCACCCGCTTTCATGGTGATATGATGACACTAGGACAGACTTGTTTGCTTATTGTTGTTGATGATGAGTTCATGGGCTTGATGATGTACTTGAAGACCACAATGGAGTTCTTTGTACCATGATAACATAGTTACTATGATTATGTGGATATGGTTGCTTGATGTACGTAAATGATGAAGCCCTTGCTAAAATAATGATGATGAAGTGGGTGATGTATTGAATACCTAATTCAAAACAAAAATGATTTGTCTTCTAGCCATAGGTCGGCTCAGCAAGAATTCAAATCAAAATTAATAAATTGATAAATTAATAAATTACCTCCAACAAGTCAGATCCAAAAGTAAAAATAAAATTATACATACAGTTCGGCCCCAAAACATTATGGTAAACGAGTATAAATAGGGCCAACGCCCTTATTCATTTCGTGTGGATTTTGGAAAGTGAAAAATTGCTCTGAGATTTCAGGGGTGTCTGAAGGAGCTACAACAAACTCTTAATGGAAGATTTTTGTTTATCTTTGATTTTTTTTAGGTGTATAAATAAATGCAGCCGCAGTTAAGGAGGAAATTTTTAAGTCTTTCTTTCATGTATTCAAGTGTGAGAAATGTAAAGATGAAGCTGTGATTTTCGGTGATGAAATGTAAATTGAGCAAGCCACTGTTTGAAGAGAGTTTCTATCTTTTTGGTATATAACTAAGTACTACGATAGTGTAGATAGAGGTTTGATTTTTGAGTATTATTTAACGTAGCAGAAAAAGTCTCTAAGTACATGATTCTCATCTATATTCTTCTCTTATTTTTGGGTCTGAAGAAAGGTTCAGTGGTAGCAGCAGTAGCGAGAGAAGCAATAAATTAAGTTTTATATCTATGATTTTTGGGGTAATTCTGGGGGAGCATGTTGACATGGACAGCAAAATGAAGATGACTATGGACATGCTCAAATGAGATAGTTTTGATGATGATCAAGGGAAGAAAAAATGGTAGTTTAATGACATGTTGTGGATATATTTGTGGACAATCAAATGATGATGAAGTGTTAATGATGATGTAATTGTGGATAGAACTATGATGATGTGCTTGTTTAATTGACAACATGTTGTTTGATTGCAGCAGTGACATGTAGATTAAATTGATGTAATGTGACAAGGATATAATTTGTATGTGACTACAAGCTGGGCCTTGTACTATTTTTCTTAGTTGGATTTGAGAAAATGACCAAGTTGATTCTTGGAATAGAAGTTGGTGCTTTGGATTCGGTTGTAACTGATAAACCTTATGGTTGTAGCCGATTGAACCAAATATATAAAGATTACAAAGCTTATCTCGTGTCTCTTGTGATGTGTTGATAATACTGTGATGAATGACATGTTTTAAGTTGATGATTACTTAAGTATAGTTTAGAAATTGATGAGTGGTGTTAAAGTAAATTTATAAATAATATAGGTTTATGTATTGAATAAGAAGTTCAAATTGGTAGTAAGTAACAACTCACTGATTCACCGCCCTCCACTCTCAATTTGGAATTGTGTCTAACAACTGGTATTAGAGTAGGCTTTCAGCACAAGTATAACCAACTTGAAGGAGATCAGTGGACACACAATGGATGCAAAGTCATATTCCCCCAGCAATGATGAAGTTCTAGTACTTGATGTGACCAATTACTTTGAATGGAGAAGTAAGATGAAATCTTGCTTGAATAAATTTGATGTTTGGGAAATTGTGGTTAGTCCACCTATCCAGCCTAGCAAGAAGACAAAGACAACAACTAAGAAAGACAATAACATTTCCTTGAAGTTTCTGATGGATGGATTCTCAAGCCCTACTAAAGAAAGTGTAAAGGAGTACACTTGTGCCAAGGATCTCTAGTTCAAGCTGGAAGAAGAATGCCAAAAAATGAGTCAAGACAAAGAAAAGGAAACAAAAATCAAGGATGAGAAGCAAGGAGAAAAGGAGGAACAAGATTCAAATGTAAGTGAAGGTAAGAACTCTTATGTTGGTGATCATTCTCATGATATTGAAATTCCATTTACAAAAGATGAAAAAGAAGATTTGTTAAAGGTCAATAATGCATTTGCATGGACCCTATTGGATGTTGATATCAAATTCAATCCAAGGTTTAAGAAGAAGATTTTGGGGTCATTTGAAAAGTACAAAAAGGAAACAGAGACGTTGCTCATGAGATTGAAACTCAAGAACAAATATTTACAAGATGAGATGGAAGATCAAATAATCAAATCAAATAATCATGTAAAGTTCGATACCATCTTGGTTATATTGGATAAAATATTGGATTTTCAAAGATATCTCTTTGAAAAATATGGACTTGGGTATAAGAAGGAATAAGACAAATCTGAAGGTGGCACTTGGTCTCCCAAAACTCCAGAAGCAGGTCCATCATCCTCCAAAGGTAAAGACAAAGATGCTCCCCATCCACCTGCACATGACAACAAAGAATTTGGAAGATAAAAAATGCTTGAAGAAGTTAGCACTGCACCTTAAATCAAATTCAAAGAAGAGACAACTCCAAGGTGGAACTAATGTTCTAGGTATGAAGATGGCTTCAATGGTTATTGTGTTTCTTGTACTAAATTTGGTCATAAGGATATAGATTGCAGACTCTATGGAAGAAGAAGCCTTGAACGCCCCAATCACAATATGTGATGTTGGACTTGTAAACGTGATGGTCACATCACTACTAACTTCTAGACCATGAGATGCTTCATCTGTGAAGGTGTTGGACATAAAACCCAAGTATGTGCAAGTCCAAGAAGACAATTCACGAGAAGTTTTTCATATCCATCAACAAGGAAAGTAGGTGAATCTTGGAAGAATAATGACACATACATATTTGAAGTCCAAAGGACAAATGGACATAGACAAGGACATGCTAAGGTTATTAAATTATCACAATGTTATAGGAACTAAAAACACAGTCTCACAAAGAATACAGATAGATAATCATAAAATTGAAAAAATGGTGCTGCAATGGAAGTAGCAGCTCTATATAATCAAATGAATAATGAATAGTACAATACAATGATCATGATTGAAGCATGAATTCCAATACAATTCAAATTCCCAAGGATTTCATTCGAATTGAATGAGTGAGTCTAGCTTAACTAAATGTAAGCCACAGTCAACACTTAAGTTAACCACTGATCAAAACCCTAATTGACTCAACTGAGCCCTAACTGAAGTCGGAGTGCAATAAATGACTGAGTCTAACTAAAAGTAGCTCAGAAACATGTCACTACAAGCCAACCAACAAGTGGTAGTGCATCAATGAATCCAATGAACCCCGATGAGGTTAACTGAAGTGTAACTGACCATCAGAAGTGGTTGGAGGCACCCCTGTTGACTCCAGTTCATTAAATAATCATTAAATAATAAATTTAATGAAGGGAGGTTCCTTCACTTCTCTGTTTAACTAATTGTAACCATCAGTTAGAAATATGGGGCATTTATGACACTCAGATCACCCCCAGAGTGCTCCAGTTAGCCTCCCTGACTGAAGGAGAAGGCTAAGTTAGCCTCCTTGACTAAATATAGGCATGGGTGTGCTCATGTTTATGTCATACAGTGCTCCCATGATGTCAATTAAATCAATAAAACTTAGGATAGTGGTTTAACTAGGACAAATTGACCAAAATGAGTGTGTATGGTGGTAAATGTCTCCAACACCCCCCCTTAAGCTATACTCACGAGGAGTAGAAAACATAAAGTGCATAAGAATGCCAGGGCCCCAGAAACTAAGGCCATAGGTCACCCTATACAATACTGAAACTCAAACAATGCTAAAAAACAAACTAAGTGAGGAAAAGAGGGAAAACCCAGTGGGAAAAACCCCCCCTCAAGTTGAACACTGAAAGTAGTTGGATCACCCTGATGAAATCACCCCCAACAGTGAACAAGGTAAGTGAACTTATTTTCTAAAAATCTCTTGGTGAAGATGTCTGCAATTTGCTCATCATTTGGGTAGTATTGCATAATGATGGTCCTATCATGCACTAGCTCCTTGATATAGTGCATATGTATCTTTACATGCTTGGTCCTCTGCCTGGTAACTGGATCTGTTAATATCTTAATATCACTTTGATTGTCACAAAAGAGGACAGTGGACAAAGTACTACCAAGATCAAACTCTGAAAGAATTCCTTGCAACCAAATAGCTTGGATGCAAGCATTCACCGCTCCTCGATACTCAGCCTCTGCTGAAGGCAATGCTATGGTGGCCTGATTTTTGCTAGACCAGAAAATGGGGCCACCACCAAACATGAAGACATATCTAGAAGTTGAATTTCGATCAATAGAATCACCCACCTAATCAGAATCTGTGTATCCAACCAGCTCTAGCTCGGAGTCTGCAGCATAGTGAATGCGGTAGGTCTTGGTTCCCTGAATGTACTAGAGGATCCTATTAGATGTCTTCTAATGAAGATCATGGGGCTGCTGCATGTATCTTTATACAACATTCACGGCATAACAGATATCAGGCCAAGAATGAGTCAAGTACAACAAGCTACCAGTCAATTGTCGATAAATAGTGCAGTCCATGGGAGGTGTGTTTTTTCCTTCTTCAAGGCTAATCCCTGAAAGGAAAGGGAATGGTGCATGCCTACATTTAGCCATGTTAAATTTGAATAACAGGTTTTATATTTATTTGTACTGATTTACCATTATCCCATCATAATTTTTCTCAATTTCGAGCCCCAAAAATTGTTTTAAGATCCCCAAATCACTCATTTCAAATGCATTGTGGAGAGCAGTTTTTATGACTGAAATAGAAGTAATTGTGATACATGTGATCAGTAATTCATCAACATATAAAACAATAATAATCAAATGATCATCATACTGTTGTATATACACATTTGGATTTGATCTACACCTTTGGAATTTTTGCGAGAGAAGGAAGGCATCCATCTTGGAATACCACTCTCTTGGGGCGTGTTTTAACCTGTATAGTGACTTCTTTAGCTTGAAAACCAAAGATGGATCAGAGATGTATCCCTCAGGCTGATTCATGTATATCTCCTCATGAATATATCCATGTATAAAGGCTGACTTAACATCCATATGATGCACTTCCCAGTTCTTAGATGCTGAAATTGCCAAAACTAGGCGGATGGAGTCCATTTTTGTAACCGGTGCAAAATTCTCATGATAGTCCACACCTTGGACCTAGGAGAAACATTTTTCCACCAGAATTGCCTTATATTTGTAGGTGCTTCCATCTGCAGCAACCTTAGTCCAAAACACCCACTTGTATTGAACCAATTTCCTTCCCGGAGGAAGAGAAACTAGCTCCCAAGTAGTGTTTTTCTGAAGTGAATTCATCTCTTCATCCATGGAAACTTGCAATCTCGGATCCTTCTGAGCATGGTAGTAGGACTTTAGGTCTGAACTCATCATCAAAAAACAATATTCAGACAGCAAATAATCAGGACAAGAGATCACAATACCTGCTTTGGAAATCAAACCGGGTTCTCCTTGGATCATTTGGATTTCCAATGTTATCTCCAGCGAAGGAGAGTGTCTGTCGGGCCCATGTTGGGAGATGATTTTGTACTTCAAGTTCTGATTTAGAATCTGATTTTTGCTGTACACTGATACCATAAATCAAAGGATCCAAATTAGGGTCATCACCCCCAATTTCATCATCCAAATATTCAGTAGAATAGGAAGGAAATTCAGCAATTTTCTCCTTCACTAGTTCCACCTCCTGAAGAGGCTCATCGAACTTGACACTCGTTTCAATGATGATATATTTTTTTTTGATATGCAGTGGCTTGAAACCTTTTGATTCATCAAGATACCCAATAAACAAACATTCTATGCTTTGCGGTTGGAAATCCCTCCTTTTCTCAAGTGGAATTTAGGCCCATGCAATGGACCCAAACACCTGCAGGTTCAACACATCCGGCTTGTGTCCGAAGTATGATTTGAAATGGGTCTTCCCTTTCATGGATGAGTGTGGAAATATATTCTGAATGTATTCTGCAGCATGCATGGCTTCAAACCACAAATTTTCATCCAACTTCTTTGATTCCAACATAGAGGTGGTCATCTCCTTAAGAGACCGATTATTCATTTCCGCTACATCGTTCTGCTGGGGAGTGTAGAGAATTGAATGCTGGACCTGAATACCACTTTGGGAGCATATGTGCAGCAACTCATTACTGACATACTCCCTGCCATTATCATAAATCAAGGTCTTGATATTTTGGCTAGATGCATTCTCAAGCAAGGCCTTCAATTCAGTGAATTTTTCACAAACTTCAGACTTCTTTTTTATAAAGAAGACCCATGTGTACCTAGAAAAATCATCAATAAAAGTTAGAACATTCCTTGATCCATTCATGGATGTGATAGGCATGGGACCACTGATATCAGAATGTATCAGTCCCAAGATGCATGTAGCTCGGCTTTCCTTCCCCCAATCGAACTTGTGCTCAGGGTGCTTTCCAACAACACAACCCTTGCAAATTCCAGTGGTTTCCTTGATGACCGGGAGGCCTTCAACCATGGAATTTTTCTGTAATTGCTGCAATTATTTGAAGTTGAGATGGCTAAACCTCTCATGCCACAGTCTACTAACTTCATTTCCATGAGTCAGTAGTGCGGTGGGCTTTGCATCCGCCACAAAATGGGAAAAATCATAGGCTTTTGCATGATGGTTTGCAAGGCCTTTTGCAACAAGTTCCGTGATCTCTACATCATTCGGGCTGAAGGATACTCTCTTGGGCACTCCCATATGTGTCATTTGATAAACACTCAGGAGGTTTGATGCCAGAGATGGTACATACAAAAAATTTGAAAAATAGACATTCTCAAGATCAACAGTACCTTGTCCTTATGAAATGATGGTGGAGTCATCTCCCATGTGGATGGGGATGGATTTTTCGGTCTCCAAAGATAAGGAGTCTCTTTCAGCCATCATGTGGTTTGAAGCTCCAGAATCTATCAAGAGTGCTTTGGAATTCGAAGTGATTTCCATGAGGGCATGACCTCTTTCATGCTGTGGTTCTCAATCTTGCTGATCTCTCCTCCGAAAGCTTTCCGGAAGATTGATGTGATTTCTCTCAAGGAGAGAGGTAGCTTCATCAAGTTTCTTTTTCATGTAGGCATGTTCAGGGTGGAATCCCTTCCCGCAGTATGAACACTTGAATTTTTACATTCCATGATGCCCTTTTCCTTTGTTCTTCTTTGAGCTGGAAGACTCTTCATGCTGTTGGTTTTCAACTTTAGGCTTAGGATCTTCGAATTTAGTTTTTGGATTCTTCTGATGCTTTCCTTTACCCTTCAGATCTTTGGGCCCCGAGACATGGAGGGCTTGATCACGGGAGGATCTGATGATCCCCATCTGGACAAGCTTATCATGTTCACTTGTTAGGGACTCAATCAAGGCATTGAGTGAAGGCATCTTCCATATAGGGGTTGTGAGCTTCCCCGCACAGAATGTAGAGACAAAAACTGAATAATTAGCTCCATGTTTGGAGAGTATGGCGAGGATGAGGTGATCATCCTCCTTCTCCACTTTGCATTGCTTCAATAGTAAGACAATGTGCTTGAACTTTGTGAAAAATTCATTCAAGGTCTCAAAATTGGAAGGCTGGAGAGACAACAACTCATTCTCAAGCTAGTATACTCTCAAATCATCCTGATTTCCATACATGGTTTCCAATTTGTCCCAGATTTCTTTTGGAGTCTTCAATCCCGAAAGATGGAAAAGAAAATCCTAGGAAACAAAGAGGCACAAGAATCCAAATGCTTCATTTTTCTTGTTTAAGAATCTAGCTTTGTCTTTCACAGAAGCAGGCTCTTCTTCAGTGTCCATAGTGACCCTATAGAGTCCTCTGGCACGTAGTTGGATCTCCATGTCTCCTTTCCATGAGTGGAAATTGAACGAAGTCAAGAGTTCTACGGAAGAAGCCATCTGAAACTGCTGGAGCAAATGATTTCAACTGTTAAAAACCTGAAAATCACAACAAAAGGGGCACCGTAAGGTCGGATAGCCTGCACATTTTAGGCTTTCATCACACCCAGCATAGTCAATCAAGCAAGCTTGATCAACAATTTCTTTACTTGGTGTATTAAGTGGTAAGCCTCGGCTTCTGGTGCAGTACTGGAATTTTTGAGCTTTGCTCAATTTTTCATGCAAGATCTATCAAAAATATTGTTTTTGAGATATCTGAGCTTCATCCCGCCGTGAGCTTTGATACCATATTAATTTGTCACAGTGGTCTAGGAACTAAAAGCATAGTCTCACAAAAAATACAGACAGATAATCATAAAATTGGCAAAATGGTGCTACAATGGAAGTAGCAACTCTGTATAATCAAATGAATAATGAATAATACAATACAATGATCATGCCGGAAGCATGAATGCCAAGACAATTCGAATTCCCAATGAGGTCATTCGAATTTTGAATGAGTGAGTCTAGCTTAACTGAATGTAAGCCACAGTCAACACTCAAGTTAACCACTGATCAAAACCCTAATTGACTCAACTGAGCCGTAACTGAATTCGGAGTGCAATAAATGACTGAGTCTAACTAAAAGTAGCTCAGACACATGTCACTGCAAGACAACCAACAAGTGGTAGCGCATCAATGACTCCAATGAACCCCGATGAGGTTAACTGAAGTGTAACTGACCATCAGAAGTGGTTGGAGGTGCCCCTTTGTTTAACTGATTGTAACCATCAGTTAGCAATATGGGGCATTTATGACACTCAGATCACCCCCGTAGTGCTCCAGTTAGCCTCCCCGAATGAAGGAGAAGGCTAAGTTATACTCCTTAACTGAAGGTAGGCATGGGTGTGCTCATGCTAATGTCATACAGTGCTCCTCTGATGTCAATTAAGTCAATAAAACTTAGGATAGTGGTTTAACTAGGCCAAATTGACCAAAATGAGTGTGTATGGTGGTAAATGTCTCCAACAAAGGTATGGGTGAAAAAGATTATTTGGCTAAATCTAAATGAAGTTGATGATCAGTGCACAAATGAAGGTGGATTCCCTATGGAAATCCAAGCTTGAAGTCCTTAAGTACACCTTGAGTATGCTTATTGGAGGATGGAATCAAAGATAAATGATAGCGCTCCAAGCATAGAGACAAGTCCAAGGATCGTGGGAGCAAGAGATTATGTTTCTGGCCATGGCATTCAAAGATCAAACTATCAAGGTTAGTTGAAGACATAATGTGGAGAGTGTAATGAAGAAGCTACAGGAAAATGACTATTTGAAAGCCCTGGTATGAAATGGCAGAGGAAATAACTATGAAAGCAAGGCCAGAAGAGCTAAGTCAAAGAAATAAGGATTGTGTAAAAGGAAATTTGAGGACTGAGCATTTGGTATTGAATCCGAAAAATACCCTTGTGAGAAATAAAGTTTGTTTGATCAAGACATAGAATAAGCTTTAAAAAATCTTAGGTATGCATATTGAGGATTAGCTCGATGAGCAGAAGTGAGTCTTTATAGCAGCAAGAATGAAAAATTAAAAGAAGAAGGATGAAGCTTGAAGTATCAAAAACGATGAAAATGAGACAGAGGCACACAAATGGAGAACGTTGAGTGATAGGGGAAGCTTGAAAAAACTTGAAATTACTGAAATATTTTTTTTGAAGAAAATACAATTCAGCCTGATTTGAAAAAAATCTTGATGACATGGTTGATAGGGGGAGTATGGATAGAAAAGGAAGTGAATCAACATATTGATGATACATGCTTACCTTTTATGAACTTACCAAATATGATTGACAAGTATGAGTTCAAGAAATACTTATCATTGACATCTGATTGTATGAGTTATACTGAACAACTGGAGATACTTTCATCATCAATTGGTTTATGATTTTAAGGATAGCAGGAAAGCTACATCAGAGAACATTATGACTTGACAATGAGTAATATCTTAGGGAGAATGCAAGTTTACTTGAATATCAACTGGTATTGGAAGCTACAACATATTGAGATTATCCATGCAAGTAGAGCACACATTCAATGGGATGACTGAAACAAATTTTATGTCTGTAAAACATCAATTGGTATCAGCAGCAATAAGACCCACAAATGAAAGGATTTCCTGAAGCATCCACAGAAAATGAAGAAGTATACATGAAAGGGGGAACTAGTTCAAAAATATACAAAAACATACTCGATAGGGGGAGCATATATATGAAGACCAAGCAGCTGAATATATTCATATAAAAATCATAGTATTCAATGTGTTCGAATCTTTGATATTAAAGAAGACATTCTCGGGTATACTACAGTCATGAGTATTCTCTAGTTTCTCGACAGTATAGCAGAAGTATAGACAGGGAAGTATGTATATTTATGAGAAATTTAAAAATGGAAATCTCGAACAAAAAGGGAGATCAACAAATGAATAGTTGACATGGTATCCAAGGATACAGTTTTTTTGGGGAATTGTGAAGCTTTTGATGGCTAAATGATTATCCCTTTGTCATTAATGTCAAAGGGGGAGAGAAATTGAAGTTGCCATCAATGAAAAAGGGGAATATTGATGAATATGATTGTCATTAATGACAAATGACAATGAGTTGATGTCAAGGACAAGGATGACAAAGGATAATGACATGTAGAATACACAAGGACAAGAATGACAAAGGATAATGTCATCTGAGAATACACATGGTGACAAGCAAGAAAGCACAACGAAGGTTGATGACAAGGCTCAAGCATTGATGACTTGGGAGGTTGATGACTTGATAAAGAAAGATGACAAAGAATGATGATGATGAGTTGGCAAGGAAGCTTGGTGATGACATTGATAACAAAGCATGGACAATACTTGATAAGGAAAATGACATGGCTGACATGGAGGAAATGCATGATGACATTGACAAGCAAGCAACACAAGAAGCATGTCTTGGTGACATGGCTTAATGACAAGGCATACGTGAAGATGTTGGTGACTAGGAAAGCATGGAAGAATTGATGACATGGCAGAAGGATGACATGACAGAGGGATGACATGGCTAAAGACAAGACATTGCAGACACTTTGTTGATGACATGAAGGATATGTTGTGGGAATTTTAAAATCCCACTACAGGAATTTTTGTAGAAGTGTTGCAGAAATTTCCAAAGGCAGTTGTAGGAATTTTGAAAAAGTGCCGCGGGCATAATTAAGAAGCTCCTACAGGAACTTCATAGTGCCCCTGCGGGAATTTACAAGAAGTCTGTGGGCATTTTTATGAAGGGTTGCGGGAATTCTCTTGAATCCTATTACGGGAATGTTATGAGAGATATAAGGGGATTCCTGAGGGAATTTAGAGGACACCTCTGTCGGCATTTAGGATAAGGAAGCAAGCATACTACGGGCATCCTTTGAGATATCATACGGATATTTCAAAGAGGAGCAAAAATGGGGTTATGAAACCCTTGGAGATGGTTATAATGCCCAAAAGGTTTATCACCCACGTTCATGGTGCTATGAAGACACTAGGGCACATTTGTTTGTTTATTGTTGTTGATGATAAGTTCATGGGCTTGATGATGTGCTTGAACACCATGATGGATTTCTTTGTACCATGATAACATAGTTACTATGATGATGTGTATATGGTTGCTTGATGTACGTAAATGATGAATCCCTTGCTAAAATAATGATGATGAAGTGGGTGATGTATTGAAGACATAATTCAAAACAAAAATTATTTGTCTTCTAACCACAGGTCGTCTCAGCAAGAATTCAAATAAAAATTAATAAATTAATAAATTACCTCCAACAAGCCGACTCTCAAAGGTAAAAATAAAATTATACATACAGGTCGGCCCCATAACATTATGGTAAATGAGTGTAAATCATGGCCAACGCCCTTATTCATTTCGTGTGGATTTTGCAAGTGAAAAATTGCTCTGATATTTTGGGGGTGTCTGAAGGAGCCGCAACAAACTCTTAATGGACGATTTTTGTTTATCTATGATTTTTTTTAGGTGAACAAATAAATGCAACCACAGTTAAGGAGGAAATTTTTAAGTCTTTTCTTCCATGTATTCAAGTGTGAGAAATGTAAAGATGAAGTTGTGATTTTCGATGATGAAATGTAAACTGATCAAGCCACAGTTTGAAGAGAGTTTCTTTCTTTTTGGTATATAACTCAGTATTGCCACAGTATAGATAGAGGTATGATTTTTTAGTATTATTTGAGGTAGCAACAGAAGTCTCTTAGTACATGATTCTCATCTATATTCTTCTCTGATTTTTGGGTATGAAGAAAGGTTCAGTGGTAGTAGCAGCAGCGGGAATAACAATGAATTGAGTTTAATATCTCTGATTTTTGGGGTAATTCTGGGGCAGCAGTTTGAAATGGACAACAGAATGAAGATAACTATGGACATGCTTAAATGAGACAGTTTTAATAATGATCAAGGGAAGCAAAAATGGTAGTTTAATGATAGGATGGGGATATATTTGTGAACAGTCAAATGATGATGAAGTGTGAATGCCGATGTAATTGTTGATAGAATTATGATGATGTGCTTGTTTAATTGACAACGGGTTGTTTAATGGCAGTGATGACATGTAGAGTAAATTGATGTAATGTGACAAGGATGTAATTTGTATGTAACTACAAGTTGGGCCTTGTATTATTTTTCTTAGTTGGATCTAAGAAAAATACCAACCCGAGTCTTGGAATAGAATTCGGTGCTTTTGATTCATTTGTACCTGATAAACCTCATGGTTGTAGTCGGTTAAACCAAATATAAAAATATTACAAAGCTTATCTCGTGTCTCTTGTGATGTGTTGATAATAATGTGATGAATGACATGTTTTAAGTTGATGATTACTGAAGTATAGTTTAGAAATTGATGAGAGTGTTGTTAAAGTAAATTTATAAATAATATAGGTTTATGTATTGAAGAAGACGTTAAAATTGGTAGTAAGTACCAGCTCACTGATTCACCCCCCCCCCCCCTCTCAGTGTGCCATTGTGTATAAAAACATTTCCAACAAGAATGGCCAAAGAAAATTTGGGTGGACGATGACACTAGGAATAAACTGAGAAGGGAGAGATTGTACTTCACTTGTTAGGAACCACGGATTCCAAGTCACGGGTGCACATGAAAAGAAAAGGCACACTATATAGAAGTATATTCAGATAGTGAAGGGGATGATTCAGAACAGGAAACAACTGAGGAATTAAGGGTAGCAGAGGAGGAGTCACTTCAGGAAGAATCACTGACTAGAGTTATTCCTACATTATCTGGAGTACCTCGGTTTCATACTCTTAGAGTCAGGGGAGTACTACAAGGCCACAGGGTAGGTGTGTTAATTGATAAGGGGGGAATCCACAATTTCATAGATGCGGCATGGGTGCTAGGCGGGGTATTCTTACAGAGAAATTTGAAGGATTCATAGTAGTAGTATTAGGAAATAACAATATGGAATGCAACCAGTGGATTCCCAAACTAAATGTCACACTAGGGAACTACAATATGACCGAATCATTTTATGTGGTAAATGTAGCAGATACAAATGTAGTAGTAGGGCTTCAATGGCTTTAATCTATAGGGAAATATACTATAGATTATCGGGATATGGAAATGGAATTCCAGGGACAAGATGGAAAAGAGGCAGTCTTGAGGGCCATGAACACTTATCCCCCCAAGATAGTATTATCACAGAGGATGGAGGTCGTACTTAGAAAGGGATACATAGAGTGGTTAGTCGAATTTTTTGTCACTTTTCGGAAGCCTCCAGATAACAACAACCAACATCCGACAGATATACAGCCATTACCACAGAAACATGACAAAATATTCAAAGAACTTTCGGCAGGTCAACCGCCAGACAGAGGGTTCGAGCACATTATTGAGTTATAGGAGGGAACACAGGAATTCATCACCGTTCCATATAGGAATCCCAAAAGGTACAAAGATGAGATAGAGAAAACAATCAAGGAGTTGTTGGAGTTAGGTTCCATACGACCGAGTTCTAGCCCCTTTGCATCATTAGTGGTTTTGGTAAAAGTGAAAGATGGCACCTTATGGATGTGTATCGATTACAGGGCCCTCAACAAGAAAACCATAAAAAACATGTATCCAATTCCTAGAATTGATGAATTAATGGATGAGTTACAGGGGAAACAATACTTCTCAAAAATTGATCTTCGATCAAGGTATCATCAAATCTGAGTAAGGGATCAAGATATTTCAAAAATAGTTTTTTGTTGCCACTATGGTCATTATGAGTTCTTAGTCATGCCTTTTGGACTCACCAATGCCCCATCAACTTTCCAATCTTGCATGAACCACACCTTCAAGGCTTAGTTGCGTAAATTTTTACTTATATTCTTAGGTGACATTTTAATTTACAATCTTGGGAGGATCACTTGAGACACCTAGATGAGGTACTGGGAATTCAGGAAGAACAATCTATTTTTGCCAAATGTCTAAATGTGAGTTTGGTATGAAAGAAATGTTATATCTAGGGCATGTCATAAGCACTAATGGAGTACAAGTTCACATGGAAAATATTAGATCTATCTTGGATTGGCCTACCCCCCAAAATGTAACAGAACTGAAGGGATTTTTGGGCCTTGGCACTTATTACAGGAGGTACATTAAAGGGTTTTCTCAATTGATCACACCACTCACAGATATTACAAATAAATGGGCATTCATCTAGACAGAAGGGGAACAACAAACCTTTGAAAGAATGGAAAAAATTACGAGTTCATGTCCCCTTTTGGCATTACCCGATTTCATGCAACCATTTATAGTAGAGTGTGATGCTTCAAGAGAGGGAATAGGGGAAATATTGATGAAAAACCATAACCTGATTTAATTTGAAAGTATAAAAGTTAAAGATTATGAACACCACTACTCTATATATGATAAGGAAATGAGAGCAATATTACATGCCTTAAAAAAATTCAGGCAATATTTGGTGGGAAACAGGTTGAAAATCGAGACAGATCACAACAGCCTCAAGTAATTTTTAGAACAAAAAGAGTTGAATGAACGTCAACAAAAATGGGTCAGCAAGATACATGAATATAACATTGAAATAAAATATGTTAAAGAAAAGAACAATGTTGTAGTTGATGCATTATCAAGACGATCAACCTCAGTATCACTCATGTGTATATCTACTGATTGGAATTCTCATCTCTTAGTTAAATATTCAAAAAAAAATTGCTTGTGAGTTATTAGACAGACAAATACAGGATAACAAGTATAGGATAATCGACAACATTATTTACTACAAGAATCGGATATACCTCGTCTCAGAATCAGTTTTAAAGAAAATGGTTTTACATGCCTCACATGATTCACCATTATCAGGGCATCAGGGGTTCTTGAAAACTTGCAGGAAGATTAGAGAGAGGTTCTCATGGAAAGGCCTCAAGGAGGATCTAATACAGCATGTCTGGGAGTGCAATATGTTCCAACAGAACAAAATTGAACACACTCATCCGGAATGGTTACTTCAACCATTTCTATACCAAAGAATAAATGGGAGAGCATCTCGATGGACTTCAATACAGGTTTAACCAAGGTACTGTTATACCTAAATCCTATCACAATCATGTGATGAGATCCTTAACCCCTATGTTTGCCCTTAATCCCAAAACTTGGAGTGGAAACTTGCTCTAGATGTTAGTTCTACTTGAAAAAACCTAGCACTGCACTTACTCTTTGGCTAATGAGCGGTACCTTGCTCAGCACTGCCTGTGTCCTGTTACAGAGAAGCGGTGCCACCACCTCTAGGCTTTTTTCTTAAAGAGGTTCTCACCGAAACCGCTCTGTCATAAGGGAACAAAAGTGGTACCCTGGGTAAAATGGAAAAAAGAGAAGTTTCTCGAGGCTTCTAGATCATGAACCTCGTGTCCTCCCTTATCCCTATCAATATGGGTTATTTTGAGCTCGAGATCCCCCTTGGTAGGATCTTGGAGCCACCTCACCCACAATTCTCTCAACTATCCCTGTCCATTGAGCCCTATAAATACAAGCTCATATCCATAGTTGAGGGGGAGAACTAAATGGTATTGTTATGCTGTTGAATTGACTACCTAGTCCAAATCATTGGAGAGCATAGAGAGCAAGTTGGATCTTTTGGGGATGAAGTGTTTGTCTTGTGGAGGAGTTTGTCGACACTAAGGCAATGGTTGTAAGCTTCTTCATTCATTCTTAATGCAAAGCTGATTTTCATCCCACATATCTGTTGTTTTGATTTCACATGTATATGTTACTAGATTCCTTAGTCACTAGTATGGATGTGTAGATGATTTTTCAGTAGCTTTGATGTGCTTGTTTGTTTGAAATGTTTGTAGGTACACAGGTTCACGATCAAAGCAGTATTCCGATTGTTTACAACATTCAAGGAAGGTCTTCATCATTTGTCATTCACTCATTTGTTCTACATCTAATCCATTCAGACCAGAGGAACAACTTCTGTCTGCAGAAGGTGCAATATTCCTGACAACAAATCTGGCAACTCCGCTGGAGTATCCTATGGAAGCTATCGACCAAGGAGATGCTACCAAATCCCAAGTGGGAGAAAATGTGGTTGTAGAAAGCAGAGATCTATATCCTTCGCACGTGCCTCCCTTGGTCCAACAACCTTCTAGGGGTAATACTTCGCTCCATTCTCCCATAGAAGGTCATGTTGATGATACTACCCGTCTAGATTATGGTCCCAATGCTCCATTCTCGGATACCTATATAGGGCAGGCCATTGCTTCGTTTGGCACCCGTTTAACATCTTTTGAAGAAGTTTCACCAAATGAAGAAGAACGTAGACAATACCAGGAAGCTATTCTTCGTGCACAAGAAATTGAGAAGAAAATAGATAACATATTGGGTACACCACCACCTCATTCAGCATTTTTTCCTGTGGGATATCGCTCACTTACTGATTCTATGAGACCCATTGAACCTATTCTATATCGTATTGTGACTCCAAATAATCCAGGTCAAACTATGAACCCCACCACCTCCCATATTATGTCTATTCCAAATCCTCCCAGGTCTTCCGCACCTGGGGCACAACATTCAATTCCTGTTTCATTAATACCTTCTAGTGTCAAGGGCCAACCCCCAGCACGACCTACATTATCTGTCACCAGAATTGTAGCTAGTCATAGGCAGACCTCTAGTATAGAGCAATCTACAGTTTATGTCCCTCTTACCCACACGAATGTGGTTAACCCCCCATCCATTTTAGGTCAGCCCTTGGGGGCACAACCTGTAACCAATAAAACCTCTTAGGGGTATGGTTACACAACAAATCAAGTACCTGTATGAAACATTAATTACCAACCTAACCCTACAGGAATGCCTTATGTTGGAATTCCATATCCCAGTAATATTTTCACACCATGGGGGAAACCTAACTGGTCCTACATGCTAGCTATGGGAGGGATACCTATAGATACTGTGGGGGGTGCCGAAGGACCATCTTATGGAGGTCCTCCCCCTGGGGGGCCTAATGGTATTGGAGGGCCTGGTGGCTTTCCTCCTTATGGTCCTAATGGTCCTGGTGGTCCTGGGGGGCCGAGTAACTTCCCTCCTAATGGTCCCGGAGGGTTTGGTGCCCCTCCTCCTAGTAGTTTTGGAGGCTCTGGAGGTTTAACTCCTAGTGGTCCCAGAGGGTCCGGTGGTCCTCCTCCTGGTGGTCCAGGCGGTCCTAGTGGTCCCAACAGTCCCAGTGGTCTCGGAGCCCCTGGTGGTCCTCCTCCTGGAGGCTCCGGTGATCCTAACGGTCTTGATCCCAGAAATCAACCCCTTGCAGGTGGATCTTCTGGCAATTCTTCATCACAACAACCTGTCTATCAGTCTACTTACGGTCCTACTGGTACTTATATGCAATATCAATACTACTAATATGTGCAACCTAATCGCCAGTTACCTTTCCTAGAAACTTTGGACTTCCTGATTTATCCAAGTTGATTAATGATCCCATTCGACATAACCCCTCGTGGCCTCCCATTCCAGTAAAGTTACCATCGGACATTCCAAAGTTCGATGGGAAGCAGCGAGATGATCCAAAAAACCATGTCATGACATTCCATTTGTGGTGTTCTTCGAACTCCCTTATGGATGATTCAGTTATTTTACGACTCTTCCATCGAAATTTGACCGGTACTGCCGCGAAATGGTACATTGAAATTCCGCAACATTCATTTGTGGATTTTGGCTCATTGGCAAATGTGTTTCTTACACACTTTCAGCTTCCTATCCATTTTGAAACAGTTACATATCTCTTAACTTCTCTGCGGTAGAACACCTCCACCCACATCTTCGATCATATCCATGAGTGGAGAAGACATAGAATAATTATTAAGGCTCCTATCCTAGATCACTTGTTAGCTGATTGGATTACTAAATCTTCGTTGCCTCCAGTCGCCCGAGATGTGGCTATGGGAGGTGTCATTGCTGAAGAGAAAGCCATTAATCGATCCCAATATCTAGACTTGGTCTATTCTCAGTCCAGAACGTTGTATGACTTGATCCCTCAAGCTCCTCACCCAAGCATCGATCCTGCAAATCCACCAGCAAAAACCCCTGTTGATGGGATTGTTGGTTCAATCCAATCCCCATCAGCAGCAAAACCTACCAAGCAACCCCAAAATTCCACCCCCACTCCTTCAACTCCCAAGGTTTCTGTCGAGGTCAATTCCATTCAGAGTATTCAAACGCCTAGCAACAATAAAAATAAAGCTAAAGCTAAAAACAAAAAACCTGGAAGCCAACAGGAGAATCCAAAACCAACCATCAACGAGAACGATAAAGGAAAAAGAAAAGTGAAATATCCATGTCTACTATGCGGAGGTGACCATTTCACGAAACAGTGTCCTCATCGTGACGAAATCACCCAATTCTTGAAAACTAATCCCACACCCGCAGTTCTCATGGATCATTTTCCCTCTCAACAACAGCTGATAGACCACATGTCTAATCAGTAAAATTCTAGTTCTTCAGAGGAAATTCGCATGATGTCCTCAGATACTATTAGTTTACAAACTTGAAGTCAGAGTTATGAAAAACCCGCAGACAAGAAAGAAGATAATTCTTCTTCAGGAAAATCCCCCTCTACTAGTTCTCCCGAGTCCTCATCTACTGTTCCCTTAACCATCAAAAAACCTAATCTCAACATGGTTTTACGTCCACCTAAGAGTACTCTTAGGAAGGCTATTTTTAACCCTAATGCCCGAGCTGCTCAATTTTATAATGTAGTTGAATATCTTTCTCAAGCACCATGTGCAATGTCTACCTTGGAAGTACTCCAAAGTTGTCCTACACAGCGCAAAGACTTGTTAACTGCGTTAGGAGCTTTAGACCCAGACAATACGAATTTGATTCATTTCAATGTCGAGAACTATAAGTCTATACTACCTCACAAACTCGCTTTCCAAATCATAACGAAAGTAGTCGGAAAGAAGGTCTTTAGAACTGTCTTAGATGAAGGAGCTTCAACCATTAGAGGAAATTTCAACTCAAAATGGGCCTCCTAAAATGAACTAATAAAATAATAGTTAAAATAATAAAATAATATTTATTAATTTTGGAGGAAGAAAAGAAAAAAACTCCTTTTTTGTTTGTATTTTTGACATATCTCCATGTGTTTTTACTCAAATTTCGATTGAGAGAGCTCGTTGGATGCAGAGTTAAATTCCGCATCCAACGAGTACCCACTCGGCATACTTTTGATGGACCCCACTACCCCAAAAGCAAGAACTACCTGAAAAAACAAAATGTTGACATCATCATTCCATTTTTTCAGGTATTTCTTGTTTTGGGGTAGTGGGGTCTGTCAAAAGTATGCTGAGTGGGTACTTGTTGGATGTGGAATTTAATTCCGCATCTAACGAGCTCTCCCAATCAAAATTTGAGTAAAAACACAGGGAGATATGTCAAAAATACAAACAAAAAAAGTAGTTTTTTTATGATACCTATCCCCAAATTTATATTAAAAAAGTGTTTAAGACCTATACAGTATTTCAAATTTAAAGCAATTTCATTGGTTAACACATGATGACATGGAATTTGAATAAAAATTAAAAGGTCCATTTTGAGTTGAAATTTCCTCTAATGTTCGGTTTTGTCCCTATATTGTTGGAAAGCTATTGGATCTCCCGAGCTTGTAACATCACCTACGACTCTGAAAGCCTTTGATGGATGAGGTTTCTAGTCCCATGGTCTCATACCAGCCCTTTCAGTCGAGCTTGGGGGAAAACCTGTTTCTATTTAAGTTGAAGTAGTAGATGCCCCGTTAGATCATAATCTCCTTTTAGGAAGAAATTGGTTCTGCGCCATGACTACTGTCGCTTCGACGATATTTCGAACTGTCCAATTTCTGCATCTAGGGAGGATTGTCACCATTGACCAGCTCAATTTCTATACGCCGGATGTTTCTACCTCTACGGCTGATAACATCCCTATGTTAAGTCAGTCCCCTCATCCTTACCAGTCAATTGGGGTAAGCATGCTAAAGGATTCATCCCTTATGGGGATTTTTCTGTCAACTCCTCCTAACACAGACACAACGACAGTAAATATGATTTCGTCGTCTGATTATGATCCAAAGGGAAAACAAATTGTTGATTCCACCTCGTTGAGTCTGCATGAAGAAATGTACAATGTTATCCAAACCCTTTTCGATGACCACACTAATGATCTTCATCTGGGGACTTCGGACCCTTACCACCTACCCTACTAGTTAGAACCCTCTCTTCCTTTTCTATATTATCTCTCCCAGACTTTTCCTTTTGATGAGTCCATTATGGAGATCATGAGTACGAATGAGCCTATATGGGAGGATCATCATCATAGATCCTCTTTCCTCCCCAACACCAGTTCGGTAGACCATGATTTTGCGTCCCTTTTTTCCACTGATATTGTCAACACACCTCAAACTCCTATATTGTTGCAGAACACATATTCTGAAGGAAACCTATGCAACATTACTCAAACAAATCCAATTGACATATCAGGCAAGCTTGGTACCCTTGAGCATGTTCATGTTGGGCATAAATGCTCAGCAGAAGAATCTGAAGCATACAGAGCACTTTTCAAATAATTATGCGATGTTTTTGCTGGTCTTATGAAGAAATGCAGGGGATAGACCCATCCATTGTGGTCCACGAAATAAAACCTATCCCATAGCAAAACCTGTCAGGAAAAAACTAAGGCAATTCCATCCACGGAAAGCCGCAGCTATCAAAGCTGAAATAGAGAAACTTCTCAAAGCAGGGTTTATTTATCCCGTACCCCTGACGGAATGGGTATCGAACGTCGTCCCTGTCAATAAAAAGTAGGGCACCATTAGAGTCTACATCGATTTTAGATATTTGAACAAAGATTGTCCAAAAGACAACTTTCTCACTCCGCATATCAACCAGATTATCAACAACTATGCCGGAAGTGTCATCTTCTCATTTATGGATGGATTTTTGGGTTATAATCATATTGAGATTTTACCCACCAATCAGCACAAGACATCATTCATTTCCCATGGGGAACCTTTTCATATAGGAAGTTACCATTTGGCCTGAAAAATGTTGGAGCCACTGTCCAGCGTGCTATGTCCTATGCGTTTCACAATATAAAACATATTATTGAACCATACCTTGATGACCTCCCAACTCATTCACAGCGACGGAAGGACCACCTTGGTCATCTTAGAGACATTTTCCTGAGATGCCATCATTATAACATACGGCTCAATCCTCATAAATGTGTTTTTTGCGTTGAGATGGGACGCCTGTTAGGTTTTATGGTTTCTAAGGATGGCATTGGGATAGATCCATTGAAAATTGCCGCTATTTTAGCTCTACCAGCCCCAACCAACCTTCTAGAACTCCAAAGTTTGCAAGGGAAGGAAAACTTCCTCCATCGTTTCGTGTGCAATTTTGCAGAGAAAACACACGGTTATATGCGTCTCCTTAAGAAGGACACCCCGTTCTTTTGGGATGACCAAGACTAACGCGCCTTTGATAATCTCAAACACGCTCTGACTCATTCACCCATGATACACCCCCCAGATTATTCAAAGGGTTTTCTCTTATATATTGCTGCCTCCACTACTACCATCGCTATGGTTTTGGTGCAAGAGAATCCCGGCAGTCAAGAGCACGTGATCTACTATGCTAGTAAGAATCTCATGGATTCCAAAACTCGATATTCATGCATGGATAAATTAGCATTGGCTATGGTCATTGCTATTCGAAAATTTTGTCACTACATTTTGCTCCGCACAACCACCGTATTGGCAGACCAGAACCCTATGTATTACATCCTGACTCGTCAGGTGCTCGGGGGCAAGTATTCCCGATGGATAGTCATCCTACAAGAGTTTGATCTGGAATTTTCCAAAGCTACATCAAAGAAATACTTGGTCTTTTTCGAGCTCATGTATGATATTCCCTGTGCTTCGATGGAATCTGAGCCCAGTGATTCATTCCCAGATGAATTCATGTTCCTAATAAGCACTACTGACCCATGGTATGGATATTTCCTCATTTATCTCTAGACACAAAGGTTTCAGCCTACTCTATCCCGTGACAATCACCTCCACATCCATCACCACGGAAAATACTACCTCATCTTGAATGACACTTTGTATAGACGTGGTATCGATTTCGTTCTCCGGCGATGCCTTACCCACAAGGAAGCTGAACAATTTTTGAATGATTGCCACTTTGGAGCATGGGGTGGTCATCTATCTAGGATGGCTACAGCCCAGAAAATCCTTCGCGCTAGCCATTTTTGGCCTTCAGTCTTTAAATATTGTCAGAAGGTTGTTAAGAAATGCCCACCATGTCAACATTTTTATCCAAAAAAGTGCACTCATCCTGCTCCGTTACACCTCGTCATTACCATTGGCCCTTTCGCCAAATGGGGGATTAATTATATGCATTGTAAGCCTACCTTAGCTGGGGGGCATGGTTACATCATCGTAGCCGTTGACTATTTTACAAAATGGGCTGAGGCCATGCCTACATATGCAGAGGACAGTAATACTACTACTCTCTTCCTATTCAATCATGTGATAGAAATATTCGGAGTCCTGCAGTCCATAGTTACTGATCACAGATCACATTTTCGTAATCAAATGATGGAGGAACTAAGTGCCAAGCTAGGTTTTCTTCATGAAAACTCTACGTCCTATTATTCACAAGCTAATGGTTAGGTTGAAGCCATCAACAAAGTTTTGAAAACGATGCTTCGTCGGATTGTTGGAGACCATAAATCCAACTGGCACCATATCCTTTTCTCCGTTCTTTGGGCTTACAGGACTTCAGTGAAAACAAATACTAGTTTCACACCTTTCCAGCTTATCTATGAACTAGAAGTTGTCTTGCTGATTCACTGTCAGATTCCATCCTTGAAACTTGACGTCGAACTTCTCCCAAACACTTCCATAGAGGAAGAGAGATTTCCATACTTGAATAACCTTGACGAAACTAAAAGAGATGATGCCTTAGCTAATGAGGCACACAAGAAAAGTGTCAAGGCATAGTATGACAAGTATGTCCAACCTCGTGCCTTTAACGAGGGTGACCTAGTTTTGACTTATGATCAGAGATATGAAAAACTAGGGAAAGGTAAGTTCGAATCCATGTGGTACGGTCCTTTCATTATTTCCAAAGTTTTAGAGAATGGGGCCTACAAGCTCGTGGACTATGATGGAATCCCCTTAGGACAATATCGCAATGGGTTGTACCTAAATAGGTACTATTCCTAGATCTCTCTTGGATAGGATCTTGTATATATGTATATTACTTGACTTTCAGTGTGCTTAAGTATTTTCAATATGGTTTCGAGTTTAGTGTTCGTATTTTTGTATACCATGTTTTGGTCGTGTAGAGAAGATGGCTTTCTACAACTTTGTTGATGGTGCTTTTCGCCACACCTTGAATCTTGCCTCAGCTGCTTGGGTTCTCTATTCCCCAGCTTATGATTTAGTCAGTTCAGGAGCAGTTTGTATTGGTCCCGCTACCAACAATATCGTCGAGTATCAAGAAGTCATAGGTCTTCTGATTGAAGTTGCCTCCCAAGATGTTCGCAACTTGGTAGTCTTGATGGACTCACAACTTGTGGTTTGTCATCTGAACCATGTATATACCATTAGGAATCTGGTGCTTCTCCGTCTCTTTCGGAGGGTACGTTTATTAGAAAGGTCATTTGAAACTATCACCTATAGGCATATCCCTAGGGAACATAATGCAGTTACCGACTCATTGAAAAATTACATCCTAGACTGGCATATTTTCCATTCATGACATGAAAATCAAACATGGTTCACTGTAAATAAACTATAAAAGACACATAAAACTCATGTAAAACTCATTCACCATTTGAGATGTATAAACACCAAGGTAGAATTCTGTATATATATATATATAAACATGTTTTACAAAAAATAGGTCACGAGACCTCATCTGAAGCGCATAGTCTTTCAGGTAAAAAATCATCATACAAAAGTCCTGAAGCTATCTATCAGCTTTCAGTGAATACATCATGCACTCATCAGCTAGTGATGCTCATGGTAACACATAACTTCCTGAGCTACTCTACGTAGGAGTCTGTTGAAACGACCCGGTACTCCCGCTGTAGGCCTCTGGTACCTCAGTGGGAGGTCATTGATCGAGGCATCTAGGATGTCTAGAGTCAACCTATCAAGGTTCTCCTTTGGCTCCCCTATCACATCATCGCCATGTGGTACAAAACGGGCTCTGGCTCGATTGTCCAATGGGGAGGGTCCCCCTAGTCGTGTTGCTTCGACGTCTGCATGAAAATATTCAAGTCTCGTTACTAAACATAAAAAATATAAAACATCAAAACATAAAAACACAATTTCCATTTTAGGGTTTTTTGTTTCTTAACAATATCAACCCACTATCCACCAGGTGGGAGCGGTAGGTCAAGGTTACCACTGAAGTCAGTGCCCGCATATGCATAGTCCTCCACCATGAGAAGTTGATCTCTCAACCATCAAAAGAATGGGTCACCAAAATTTACCTTGCCTCTACCTGCTCCAGTACGAGCTATAATTTGGACCCACCTTTGCATGCGAGGGTCTCGTGCCGTTATCTCTGTAAATACCACCTGGGGTCTCATCTATGCAACCCACTCAAAAAATAAACAAGCTAGAATGGAACCGAAACCGAATTGCTTCAGCTCCCCTGTCAACACTTGGTCAGCTGATCCTTGAAGATAAAAAGTAGAGATTCCGCCTAGTTGAAAACTATGGGCTCCAGGCCTCTATGGCATAGAGCATATGCGTTCTAGATGTCTGGTGTACCCCTTGGATTCTCGCCATTCTCTACATGGTAAACAAAATTGTTTGTAGTGGGCCATCCACCACTGCTTTTATGGTAATTTTCTTCCCCGATGTCCTGGTCCCAGAAATGCAATGGAGGTTTATCAACTCCTGAGTAGTAATGCCCCCTCCACGGGAACCAATCAAAGAGATGGGAGCACCCCCTCTCGATAGGCCTATTAAGAAGTAGATATCCTCTACTTCAACTGTCAATATGTGAGCACCAACCTCGAAATACTGTTGCTTCGGATTCCACATCCGAAGTATATGTTCTAATAGTCACTCATGTGACACCATGCTAGATGTGCAGAAAAACTTTAAGAGTCCATAGTCTCTCAACACGGCTATACAACCCGCGTTTCGTTCGGCAAAAGAATCGTCGTTGTCATGTTGTCTCTCTTTCCATATTACCATTTTCTATCAATGGGAACCTGTCAAAAACCATAACAAGACCAATTAGAAGCATTCCTAATCATTCAAATCCTAAAAAATGGGCTAGTTTTTCTTGTGCATGTATTTTTATTTACCCACGGCCAGCATTCCCTGTGTCCCTTTGAGGACAAGCGGTGGCACCGCCTATGCGCAGTGTTTTCGGCGCGGTTCTAGTGGGGTACCACTTATCCCGTAAGGGATAAGAGCGGTGCCTACTTCCATGGTTTTAGGGCTCACCCAATAGGCCCAAAACACCACCAAAAATCAAAATTGAAAGCATGAAATGAAAGAGTAGGGTCTAAGCTATTACCTAGAACTGACAATGCGTGAATCCGATGGTAGATGCTCCCGATATCAGTGACTGAAATCTGGCCAAGAAAATGCTCCAAAGGCTCTCCACTATGGGTAAATGGTAAAATGTGTTGATTTTTTACTATTTACATGACTTTTATATACATTTTAGGGTTTGACGTGTTATAGTTTTGTTTTAAAATCATTTATTACTCATAATCTATCAGTTATAATCCTTTAATGTCAGTTATTGGAGAATTTAACACTTGTTTTTCAAGTCGTTGCAGGATAGAAGAGAGGTAGCAGTAAAAGTTTTGGGAGTTCGTTTTTGGATTTTTCATACTACCATAAAATGGAAAAAGTCTTTTGAGCGTTTATTGCGACACTTTGGTCATGCTCTCGAAACTTAGCATCAAAGGTCCGAGTCCTTTTCTGATTCTTTTCAGACTCGTAAAATCTCTCATCATGAAAAGAGACCTAGTGGAGTCTTATTTAAACTCTTTTCGGGCTCCTTAAATACGAAAAGATTGTCGAGTGATCTTGTCTTCTTCATGCTCGTTAAAGCACTTGAAGAGTCGCTCATCTGATGGTAGGTTATCACTTTTTCAGTTCAGGTGAACTACTTTACGAAAAAGGACCCTATGGAGTATTCTTTCGTGGTCATTCAGACTCTCTAAACATGAACGATACCGAGTTAACTTTCATTGGACTCATTAAATCAAACATTGAGAGACCCTCTTTTGCGAACGAACCCATCCTCTCTCAGGTTCGTAAAACATATGAGTTTGGACTTGTCTTCTGATGAGCTATAACGAGTGTTTGTTACCCTCTTTGAACTCGTAAAACCGAAAAGAGGCACTCATCAACCATGATGGGAAAAATGGGAAGGGAATCATTTTGCAAATAAATGGCAGTAGTTTGTTGTTACCTTTGAACATGGCACTTGTCTACATATCATTTCAGTCAATTGGGTATTTAGCTGATCTCTATGACGATCCACTTTCATGAGTCATGTCAATCCTTTGATTCTTTGAAAAGAATGCATTGTCCACCATCGCACTGTGTATTTGTCTGGTCTAGTCATGCTGCCAAGTCTTTTGTCGTGCCACCCAATGTTCAAAGGGAAGTTGAAGAAATTTTACCTCTGCATTCAAAACAGTCTCTGTGTCGGTACTTTTGAGTCAGTATTATGGTTACCTTATTCACATCATTCCAGAACTTTGTTCCGACTTTCATGTCATCGATGTGGGACTCATCATGGCCCTCCTTCGACGAGACTATTCCCATAGACATCAGCTCATCATCCGGGAAATAGTCTTAGAAACAAATTTAGTACCTCGAGATCTGTATGCCTCAATGGCAGACTCTCTCGCTCTCGACATAGGTTCACATCATTGACCTTTGATCGATAGAATCGACTGGGTGTTCGACGTCAAGAAATCTATTCACACTCAGTAGATTGTACTAGGGTACCTTGGGAATCATTAACATCAATGGTGATCTCCCTCACACTTATTAACGGTTCACATCATTGGCCGGTAATCAAGTGGTTTCTACCATGTTTGACTTCAGAACATTGTAATCACATGGATAGAATCGTACTTTGTGGAAGACGAGACGAAGACCCTGGGTATTTGTTTAGCGCTCACTGCTTTCCCCAGGCTGCGATGGATTTTTGTATATCTAGCATGGATCCACATTTCTATGGTCGTGGCTATGCTCAAATTTGTGTTTTTATGACATAGATATACGTTGTATGTCCGACAGCTATGTCCAAGTTCGAGTCCTCTATCACATGGATCTACGTTGTATTCTAGTAGCCATGCTTGTTTATTCCCCTCATGGATCTACCTTGTATTGGTCTGCAGCCATGAGTTGGTTACATTTGTCTATGGCTCAAAATTATTGATGTACTATAGATGCCTACTCGACGACATTCTCCGACCGAGCTGACATTCTCACCTTGAAGTGACAACTTGTTCTCTCAGAGCTCTCACTTATCGTATCCCTCTAAGCCTCATGCTTTCGGGGACATTCTGTTATACTTAAATCCTGTCACCATCATGTGATGAGATCCTTAACCCCTATGTTTGCCCTTAATCCCAAAACTTGGAGTGGAAACTTGCTCTAGATGTTAATTCTACTTGAAAAAACCTAGCACCGCACTTACCCTTTGGCTGATGAGCGGTACCTTTCTCAGCACCGCCTGTGTCCTGTTATAGAGAAGTGTTGTCACTGCCTATAGGCTTTGTTATTAAAGCGATTCTCACCTAAACCACTTTTTCATAAGGGAACAAAAGTGGTACCCTGGGTAAAATGGAAAAAAGAGAAGTTTCTCGAGGCTTCTAGATCATGAGCCTTGTGTCCTTCCTTATCCCTATCAATATGGGTTAGTTTGAGCTCGAGATCCCCCTTGGTAGGATCTTGGATCCACCTCACCCACAATTCTCTCAAATATCCATATCCATTGAGCCCTATAAATACAAACTCATATACATAGTTGAGGGGGAAAACTAAATGGTATTGTTATGTTGTTGAATTAACTACCTAGTCCAAATCATTGGAGAGCATAGAGAGCAAGTTGGAGCTTTTGGGGATGAAATGTTTATCTTGTGGAGGAGTTTTTCAATGCTAAGGCAATGGTTGTAAGCTTCTTCATTCATTCTTAATGCAAAGTTGATTTTCGTCCCACATATCTGTTGTTTTTATTTCACATGTATATGTTACTAGATTCCTTAGTCACTAGTATGGATGTGTAGATTATTTTTTGGTAGCTTTGATGTGCTTGTTTGTTTGACATGTTTCCAGGTACACAGGTTCGTGATCAAAGCAGTATTCCAGGTGTTTACAACATTCAGGGAAGGTCTTCATCCTTTGTATTTCACTCATTTGTTCTGGATCTGAACCATTCAGACCAGAGGAACAACTTATGTCCGTAGAAGGTGCAATATTCCTAAAAATAGGTACAAGCACGATAAATATTATACGTGGTCGTAGATCGATTGACAAAATTTTCACAGTTCTTTGTTATTTCTTCAGATTATTTGGCATCACAAGTAGCAAACTTGTTGTTTAGAGAAGTTTTTTGACTACATGGACTACCTAAAAACATTGTCGGTGACCGTGACAGTAAATTCACCAGTTTCTTGTGGCAGGAGCTCTTCAGATTAACGGGGACAAAATTAGCTATTAGCACAAGTTATCATCCTTAAAGAGATGTGAATACATAGATAGTCAACAAATGGATTGAGAGATATTTGAGAAATTATGTAGTAGGGAAACATAGGACATGGATTAAATGGCTACACCTAGGGGAGTACTGCTATAATACCACTCACCATATGTCTATTAGGATGACTCCTTTCAAAGCTTTATATGGATATGAGGCACTAAATTTTGAAGATTAGTCTTCGGAGATAGCAAAGCACCTAAGGAAAAATATTGGGTACAAGACAGTCAAGATATTCTTAAAGTTCTAAAAGATAATCTACATGCAGCTCAAAACCAACAAAAGTTATACATAGAAAGACACAGAGTCGAGCGTAGTTTTGAGGTAGGGGACTTGGTATACTTATGGCTACAACTTAACATGCAATCTTCACTCAAGAAAAAAGGGACGGAGAAGCTAAAACCTCGCTTCTATGGTATTTACGAAGTAGTCAGAAAGGTTGAAGAGGTGGCTTATGAACTAGAGATTCTAGAAGAAAGTAAAATTCATAATGTATGTTGTGTATCGAATATCAAGAAAACAATAAGGCAACACATTGCTCCATCTACCAAAATGCCTCCCTTATATGATGAAGGGTTTTTAGTCCTTATTCCAAACATAATTTTACAGGTTCGAGAAAGGAAAATCCGAAACAGGGTAATTCAGGAATACTTGGTAAAATGAAAGGAATTACCTATTGAAAATTCCACATGGGAATGGGAACAGGTATTGCATCATCCTAGTTTATAGTTGCTTGAGGACAAGTAATTTCAAGCGGGGAGGACTATAATGTCCTCTTCTACTTAAGCATCAAAACACTCGTTAACCTATTTAATTCCCATAGGTTTGAGTAGGTACTACAGGAAACAGAAATTGAATGAGGACATATAATACCAGGAGCAAAGCAGAGAATTCATTCATATTTTAAAGTCATCAGTATAGTAAAGAGAGTCTTATTTCTCCAGGATTAAAGTCAACGAGAAATTAGAATTGCATGCATGCAAAAAGTAAAGGAAAACCCTAAAAGTACATGCTAAATATATATAAGAAGGGTCATTGAACCAATAGGGAATCGGTGATTATTATTATTGAGTATTGGTTTCTAAAGCAGCGGCAATAGGTGCAACGACATCAAGCTGGGGTTGGAGACGAAGGTCTTCAGCTAACAAGTGGTTTCGGCAGTGAGAGTTATCTTCCCTAATCACTTCCGAATAGATCATCTAGGTCTATCATTATCTATTCATAACCATCTTCATTCGTGATTCAACTATCCAGCAAGTAGAGAAAGATTTTATTGCAGGGTCACGTTTTGCTGCTAGGAAACAACTGCAAATCCCAAAACTATTTGCTAGAGATTAGAAAATCAATAAATATTCTGCATGCTTCCATCATTCATCTCAGTAGGGGCACACAACTATACAAGGTGATTTCCACTCCATTCCTGGCACATCCGGAGCATTTACCAACAAAACAAGGATAGAAGAGGGTGTCACCCATCTGACACAAATCAATTCGCTAAGGCACCTAGAGGAGTCAAAACTTCTGCATGTGTATTCTTATCTCTCTGGAGTACTTATACCATCATCTCTAGCAAGTTTCAGGAACAACGAACCATCCTTGCCTCACAAACGTTAAGATTAGGAGAAGGACATTCTCTCAGTTGGGCGTCAACTACTGGAGATGAGCACTATATTTTCTTATCTTGCTTTCATGACCCGCATGCATCTTATCTATTAACGGACTATCGACACTATTATTGTGTACCTTCTCTCACTAAAAGTCTTTTTCTATTATCTCTCTAGATCAACTATTTTTTAGGGCCTTTCGGCACAACATTGTTTTGCATGCACATTTTATTTATTTTTCTAGCAAATCTGAAGCACAAAAGAAACGAACATATTTTCAAAACACAATAGAATATCAGTTGGGATATTACATGCACTAACATACTAACTTCCCCAAAGTGATTTTGGGCACGTTTTATTGTTTTTTGTTTGCTGGTTTTTAGCAGGTTGGTAACAAAACAAGGCAAAACTTTGTCATATTTCAGCCAAGAAGTGTGCAAATGCTACCCCAAAGGAAAACATTCAAGGTCATCACAAGAAAGGGGTGAAAACACAATTTTTCCCACTTCTTTCCTCTTATTCTTTATGTTGAAATTTCAACCTTCGTAACAAGTCCAAGAGAGTCACTTGGACTTGATTTCTTATTTTTCATTTTAAGTTAACTTGAAGTTCTCCTTGTTTGACATCCTTGCATGCAAGAGAAGTTGGGTTTGCCCGCCTTTGCATAAGCAATTGTTGATTGGCTTGAGTTTAGCTTAGTTAGAGTTTCAATTTATTTTTATTTTCTTTTATTTTTTCCAAACATTGCAAGCGATTTGGCTATGCCATCCTTGTAAAATCGTGTCAGTTAGCATTCTATTTTATTTCAATCTCATTTTTCCCACACCTTGTAAGTGATTTGGCTATGTCATCCTTGCAAATCGTGCCGAATAAACATTCATTTTTTGTTATTTTCAATTTTCCACACTTTGCAAGTGAGTTGGCTACGCCACCCTTGCAATATTGTGTTAGCTTGTGTTGTTAGTAATCGATAAATTCTTCATTTTGTTTAAAATAAACCTTGCCCCAATTGTTGCCTCATATTCACTCCCCTTGCCGGTTGGTCCAACCCTCGGTGACAAGAAAGGGAGAAGATTCGAGTTGGTTAGAATACTAGGCATTTCATTAAGGGAATTTTGAGGTAAAAAATGGGCCTCCAAACAAAAACTATACTATCAAAATTCATTTTAAAAGAACCAATTACATTCTAGAGGATGACATCATCTATAATAGTTGAGGTGACATTGGTCGAGTTAAGAATGCTTATTTGTCAAATTGTAAATGGTGACTAAAAACTCATGGTTAACTATAACAATGTTGTAAGTAAAATACTCGTAGATTATTTTTAAATATACTATAAATGTATTAAAGTACTCTTTATATTTCAATATAAAATAAATTACAAATACCAAAAAACTAAATGTTTTATTTAAATGTAATTACTTTTTTATATTTCAATATAAAATAAATTACAAATATAAAAAAGTAAATGTTCTATTCAAAACTAAAATTATATAATTAATTTTTCAATATTTAAAATATATATGTCAAACATTTATTTAAAATCAAAATCACTTTACATTTTATAATAAAAATAATTTGATGATTAATAGTTTTTGTTTTTCAAATACTTACTATATATAATAATCTATTATAATTATTATTTAAATAAAAAATATATATCCTTATTTATTTTATAAAAATAAAATGTTATATTATAATAAATTACTATTTATATATTCTCATCCGGTTGAATTTTAATATTAATAATTTTTTTTGAAATTTAGATATTATTCAAAGTTCATATTTTATTATCACATTTTAACCTTTAAAACACCTACATCGATACCAACACAAATTAAACATATTCATTTAAGTTACAAAACCAAATATTACATCTATAAAATCTTAATGTAGCAATTTGAATGAACTATTATATCATAATAAGATATTATATTATTATAATTTTTATTACATATAATAATAGTATTTATTACATATAATCTCATTTGCTTACTATTAACTCAGTTTTTTTTGTGGTAGAAATTTATGTACTATTCCTTCATCCCAATATTAACATTTTTTTTAAAATTTATTTAATGATGTTATTAATTATTACATTAAAAATGATATATAATATACATAATATATATCACAATAAACCTTTAAAAGTGAGTTTACACGTGNTATATATATATATATATATATATATATATAAGAAACGAAAATTTATTCATATAAATTTAACTTTATATTTAAAATTCAAAATTATAAATACAAGGTTTATAAAGATATTTTGAATATTGAAGAAGTAACTTATATTTCAAATTTCAAAATTAATATATTTTATTTTATGAATACATTACTTTATAAGTACATTAATATATTATATTCAAAAGTAATTTATGTACTCAAAAGTAGTTTACTTTTAGTCATATCAAAGATGATTTTTTTATTGGTTTTATTTTAGACATTTTTTTAATTTAACTTAGCCATAGTTGCATTGGTTATAGTGTAAGAGATGAGTTGTAAATATACATTTCTCACAAAATGCCTAACTCATAATATTTTATTATATCTCTTATGAGACCCATTTTAGACCTCAAAATTTTCCTAATGCAATCTATTATTACAAGATTGATAAAAGAGGATTAGTATGTGGAGTTAGAGGGGTAGAAGTCATTAGGGGCCTCATGGCACTTAGTGTCCTCCTGTTAAGCAAGCGACTAGTTATTAGGACTGACTTGTGGAGCCAAGAGAGAGCCATGTGCTCTCTTGTTGAGCACCCAACAGTTTCTCTCATTTGAGGTATAA
The DNA here is from genome assembly GCA_001517045.1 of Pseudotsuga menziesii. Classification (NCBI taxonomy): domain Eukaryota; kingdom Viridiplantae; phylum Streptophyta; class Pinopsida; order Pinales; family Pinaceae; genus Pseudotsuga; species Pseudotsuga menziesii. Next base: position 161,657 of record LPNX011055183.1, on the reverse strand, counting down.
AGATCGGAGGTAGACACATTAGTTACTTCATTTAATTTCTTATCCAAACACATTAATCCCCTAAGTTGAAGAAAGACCTTAAAATAAATTAAAATATATTGGATCACTTACACATCACAATCTTTCATTTTATTTACTATTGCAGTCATCGTTCATTTGGCTCATTTCTACTTCAAGCTCATGTCGTACACTTTAGTTCATTTGCTTAAAGTATTTTACATTTGATGAATGTGGTGTTTTGATTATTGTGGTGAACGAACAATTTAGAGCAATTTGTGAATTTTGGCAATTTCATTGTAATCTTTTCTTGTGACTCTATATCCCGATTCAGGAAGGCATTGGTTTAGTAATACTATATTTCTCTTGAAATTATATTTGGTTTACGAACAAAGAAAGATTTTCCTGTCATTTGAAATTATTGCATTTTTGCATGATTGATTGCCATAAATCTTAAATTAATCTAATTATCTTTTAACTCTTAAAACACAACCTTTGAAAAACAGTAAATAGAGACTACCCCCCTTGACCTTTTTAGGAGTTGGTCTAAACGGAGGAGTTAGAAATCGACGTGACATTGGGCTATAAACTCATAGTTTCCATCGGGAACACACCTAGTGGTTGGAAGACTTGTCCATGGTCAAGTGTGTTTTAGGCGACAACATTTTTGGTGTCATTGTTGGGGACCAGTCTTTTTGTTCCCGGAGTACGATTTTTGCTTTCTTTTTGGATTTTGCTTTGTTTGATGAATTTTTATAGTAGATCTTTACTATTCATCTAACAACTCCACTAACCTTTTTATTTTGTAATTTACAAGAAAACCAAAAATAGTTTTTTGTGAGAAATTTATAATGTATATTTTTCTTTGCACATGGAGACTCCATATAAAATTGAGCACATAGATATGTGGATCAACACACAACTCACAAAATAGATCAGACAATTTTACTCAAGAATTGAAGAATGAAACAGTGCAAAAAATGGCTTGCAGGTGTGTAATGCTTTCATTAATCAAAAGTAATTGGATAATTAATCACAATGTAATACACTGGTATTAATAACCAGTCAATTCGAATGCATGAGAGGAATTCGAATTGATTGACTCTACCTAACTGCATGGATAACTAGACATGTCTAAATCACTATCGGAGCCAAACTAATTAGCTCCAGTTGTCTAAATCAGTGCCTCAGTCAGTTAGAATCAGTTAACTAGTCTAACTAAATGTGATAAGTGAGGAAAGACCCCTTCCCACATGCAATCAATCAATGACTGGCGCTAATTAAATGTAACTGGATGTAATTGAATGTAACTAACTCCTAACTAGGCTTAACTAGTCACTAACTGAACTCAAGTGAAAAAGGTTGGTTCCAGCACTCCCAATGGGTCCTAAATTGTAGGGATTGGTCTAGGAGGTGCCTAAACTGATGCATGCAAGTACAGTCAGTGACAGTTAGCCTCAACTAGTGTTCCCCACACTCTAGTAACTAGTACATGTGGCCCAATTAGGCCATGTGGACCCAATGATTCTAGTGACTAAATATAGACTGAAAAGACTCCTAATTTAGATATAATTGACCAAATTGGACAAGGGAGGATTATAATCCTAACACTCCATTGAAGGGATAAAACCTTGTTTCTCATTAGATTGTTGAGATTGAATTTGTAGATGAGCCCATTATTAATAGCTCTAGTCCAGTTTGAAATGCACAATTAACTCAAATATGTGCTATTAGTAACCATTATGGATGACAAAGAATCCATAGGAAAATTTCAAATGCATATCCTCCCATCGACTTCTCAGGTGTCTCGGCTTTCCTATTTTTTTTGGAAATGGTTATTCAACTGTTTGTCACATCATAGATTTTCTTTCATTTTCGGCAAATGACGTCAACGTACTTCGTCAAGATAGTAAGATGCGAGCATTTGTTAGTATACTAAGTGAGGATACTTTTATGTGGTATTATGGTCTTCCTGATAAAAGCATTATGTCCCTTGAAAATTTCTTGGAATTTTTTTTTAAGAGGTGGCATAATGGTGAAGAAGATATGATAACTGCTTTAGAGAAGGGCTTTGACCCACTAAAAAGGGTAAGAGAACAAATTGAGTAACACCTCCATGATGATCTCAATGAAAAAGTTTATCAAAATTCATACATTGTTGAAGATCTTTCTCATGACCCCTCAACATAAAATATTGAAGATTGGGGGTCTTTTCATGATGATTTCAGTGATGATGATCCAATTTTGATCCAATTTTCACCCTAGACCCACCTCAAGAAGAAACCATTATAGAGGCTTATAATGAAACTTATGAAGAAATTCATGAAGTTTGTAATGTGCATGATGACACCCCTCCATGTTCTCCACTTAGGGATGAAGTTTTGGAACGTTTTGTTGCTTGTAATATCTTTGAAACCAAAACTTCTAACGATGACCATGGTGAACATATGGAGGTTAGTTATATCCAAGAATGTGATACCAGCAATGAAGACTTTCTCGTCACTGACGTAGATGGGAATGATGACTATTGGATTTTTATTGAAAATCCAATATATGAGACTTTTGAAAATATTTTTGAGAATCCCATCTACGACATGCCCAAAGAAGGGAGTGTATCTTGAGTGTGTATTATTCAGAGCCATGTCATTCAGAACCGTACACAAGTATCAGTAATAAAGACTTGGAGAAAGAGTACAATGAAGATCTAGAATGGGTGTGATTAATTAAAGAACAATGCCATCTTTCATCTTCACGTACAGAGGTTCCTTATGATTTGGAGCAACTTGGGACTTATACAGAGAATTATCATTCAATAAGCCTTGTTGAATAGTGCGATGAAGTAGTCGATGTGCCTCATTAGACAAATGCATACAGTAGTCCTATCCAATCTTAGATAGAAGAAGCCTGCAGGAAAACCTCTCAATTTGGGAAGCAGTTTGATCACATTATCCATGCTTATGATTCCCCATCTTGCCCGCCCATTCTGAATCATCAAGCAGGATTGCATTTCTTAATAAATGTGTCCTTGCTTTGGCTGGTAACCAATGACAAGACACATTTTTTTAAGGTTGATAAAATGTTTAGGTGGTTGCATTGGATATTTGAGTTTAACTAAAATGTTATTTTATTTTTCTTAGAGTAGGAAAATAAGCTCTTAAAAGTGAGCATTTACTTTCTGCATTTGTTTTCTGTATTTATGTTTCTTTTAGTTTCTAATAAAGCAACCTATGGTTCATTGGACTTTTTCATAAACTTGTGCTTCTAATATTTTTTTGTCTAGTTGAGATGGTTTTACAAATTATAAGAACCAGAGATTCTGGAGTTCTCTTATCTTCTCCTTACCTAAAGACCAGATTGAGCACACATCCCACAGTTGGAGCCAGAATGTTGACCACTTAACTAATTGGGTGGCCAACCATGTACCATGTGCCATGAAGATGAGAAAAAAAGTACCTAATACCGTTTTTTCAAGCGATGAACTCTTCTTCTTATCTTTTCTCCATGAAATTGCCACACCCCTACTCGAGATATTGTAATGATATGTGAACATGAAGGTCTAGTTTTTGTATAACTTAGTTGCCTAGGACTTTTTCAATATGGAACTCTTTTCATCGAGTGTTTTTTTCCTTGAATAATTAAAAATTCATTTTGAGTGATTTTAATAATCTAAGTTTTTCACTCAAAAATACCTCAAAAGTGATGAAAGACGTTCTAATGATCGATTCCACAGGGCAACTAAAGTCTAGGAATGTTCTATGTAACCATTCTAGACACTATCCAGAGTCTTGCGGAATTTCGTTAATTTTTAACTAGGATTTTTTAATTTTTGGTGATTAAAAAATGTCCCTCAGCATAAAAATGTTGTAATAAAAGAGGGTGAAATGACATTTAATGCCTATAGATTGGGGTATGGGTACTCAAAATCAATGGAATGAGTCCCCCTACACCTTTGGGCAAAGTTTGAAGTCATTTAGACAAATCTTGCTAAGGTTTTGGTTACATTTTCTAAAGTTAGTCAAAAAAATCAGAAAAATTGATAATTAATTAGCAAACCAAATTTTGGAAAATGCCTAAAGTCACTTAAAAGGGGAAAATTAAGTTGCTAAGTCTTATTTTATGTTCCTAACGTAAATTTAGAAGAGAAACCCCCCCCCCAGGAAAGTGTTTCACAAGAATGAAGATGTCGCCAAAGTGGGGGGTGTCCTCTCTACCATGGAAATTGAGATAACTAAAAATAAGCAAAAGTAAGGGGTCCCACTTTGGTGCCCCCCGCTTTGGGCCTAGAATAAAGATTAAAAATATTAGAGGGGGGTTTGTCCCCCATTTCTATTTGATTTCTCACATTAGGAGGTGCCCGCTAAGAGAAGTGGTTCCCCTCTTTGAGCTCCTAGTCTCTCATTTTGACAAGTGGTTGGCATGGGCTTGGGCTCTTTCCTCACTCATTTCCCATTTAAGGAGGCTTCCCCTCCTCATTTGGGTTACACACAACCACACTCTTTCATGCTTTTGCTCTCATTCTTTTTCTCTTACTCTCTTGTCCTTGCTCTTGCTCTTGCTTGGGCCATTGTAATTTTCATCCATTTGGCTTTGCTAATCAAAATCTTTGGAGAAATATTGTGTCTATTGTTCCCATTGATGATTTTCTTCTGAGCTTAAGGCAGTGTAGTAAACATCTGTGAAAAATCGCAAAAAATCACAATTTTTTCTTCAAGCCGATTTTTCGGCGAAGAAAAATCGTGATTTTTTAAAATTTGAATAAATCACGATTTTTTTTCGACTTTTTTCGCCACAATGGAAAAAAGCACCTAGTTTGTGGGATACGTGGCATAAAGAGGTTAAGGGGCGTTTTTTTTCATTTTACTTTCATTTTCTTGTTGGAGGAGGAGGAGGAGCAGTACAAAGATAACATGAAGGGTGATGTGCTAGCATTGCCACCACCTTATACACCCAATGATGCATGTAGCCCTCCATGCATAACTCATCGTCAAATATTGGATCAGGGTCCAAAGCCAAGAACTTCTTCTACTAGTGTCAGGGGCAGGCCCGACAGACAACCCATGACCTTTTCTCGTAAAAGGTGGAGAGGGCAATGATATTAGATAGCTAGTTGTTAATTTTCTTCAGATAAATTTATATATCTGATGTCATTTTGTATTGGTTATCCACTTTTGAGTCCTTCATTGAACAACTATGATGTTTCATAATTCAGTATTACTATCGACTTTCCTGTATCATTTAATATTTTGCATGACTACATGATATATATCAATATTTTCTCCATATTTATGTTCCAATGTGTTTATCTGATGTTGTTGTTGCTTTATATGTTTAAAATTTTGAAAAAAATGAATATATTTTGCATTTTTTAATGTTTGTCACAGTTTGTCAATTTTTGTTGATTTTTTCGTCGATGTTGTCGAATTTTTTTTCAAGACCCTTGCAGTTTTTTTGCCTATGCCGATGTTTACTTCGTTGCTTGAGGAGGTACACAAGTTTGGTTGGCCAACGAAACATATTTTTTTGCTTTGACAAGATTTATGGTATTTGCATTCCATAAGTTTGAAGTTTATGATTTCTTTGTTCATTATTTGATTCTCGCCTTCTAGTCACTTGTGTAGTAAAAATATTATAAGTTGCAGGTTATTTGGATTGAAGAGTAGGATTCATCGGTTGGATGTCTCATTGCTTCACTTCTTAAATAACTAATGACCAATTTTCTCTTTCTTTACATACAAATTTCTGCATTTTAAATCTAGTTTGTTGTGTGTTTCAAATCTCATTTTAACACTTTTATACTCAAGTTCTTTCAAAACTATTCATTTGGAAACTTTGTGTAAATTTTGTATATATATTGCATTAACATACTAACTTCCCCAAAGTGATTTTGGGCACATTTTATCATTTTTTGTTCGGTGGTTTTAACAGGTTAGTAACAAAACAGTGCAAAATTCTGTCAAATTTTAGCTAAGAAGGGCGCAAAGGCTACCCAAAGAAAAAACTTCAAGGCCATCAAAGGAAATGAGTGAAAACACGGTTTTTCCCATTTCTTTTCTCTTATTCTTTATGCTGAAATTTCAGCCATTGTAACAAGTCCAAGAAAGTCTCTTGAACTTGATTTTTTAATTTACATTTTAAGTTAAGTTGAAGTTTCCTTTGTTTGTCATCTTTGCATGCAAGAGAAGTTGGGTTTATCCACCTTTGCATAAGCAATTGTTGATTGGCTTGGGTTTAGCTTATATATATATATATATATATATATATATATATATATATATATTGGCCTACACCTAGCAAGTGATTTGGCTATGCCATCTTTGCAAAATCATGTCGACTAGCATTCTATTTTATTTCAATCTCAATTTTGCCACACCTTGTTAGTGATTTTGCTATCATTCTTGCAAAATCGTGCCAGCTAAACATTTAATTTTTGTTATCTTCAATTTCCCACACTTTGCAAGTAGGTTGGCTACGCCACCTTTGCAATATCGTGTTGGTTTGCGTTGTTAATAATCGATGAAATCTTCATTTTGTTTAAAATAAACCTTGCCCCAATCGTCGCCTCGTATTCACTCTCTTTGTTGGTTGATCCGACCCTGGGTGACAAGAAAGGGAGAAGATTCGAGTTGGCTAGAATAATAGGGATTTCAATCTATTATTGCAAGATTGAGAAAAGAGGATTAGTGTGTGGAGTTAGAGGGGTAGAGGTTGTTGGGGGCCTCGTGGCACTTAGTGTCCTCTTGTTGAGCACTTGGCTAGTTCTTGGGACTGACTTGTGGACTCTAGGAGAGAGCCTTGTGCTCTCTTATTGAGTACCCAGCAGTTTCTGTCAGTCAAGGGAAAACGGTTGGAGGTAGAAACATTAGTTAGTTCGTTTATTTTCTCATCCAAACACATTAATCCCCTAAGTTGAAGAAAGACTTTAAAATAAATTAAAATCTATTGGAACACTTGCACAACATCACAATCTTTCATTTTATTTACTATTGCAATCATCGTTCATTTGGTTCAGTTCTACTTCAAGTTCATCTCTTACACTTTAGTTCATTTGCTTAAAGTATTTTACATTTGATGAACGTGGTATTTTGATTATTGTGGTGAATGAATGATTTAGAGCAATTTGTGCATTTTGACAATTTCATTGTAATCTTTGCTTGTGACTCCATAGACCGATTCAGGCAGGCATTGGTTTAGTAATACTATATTTCTCTTGCAATTATATTTGGTTTACGAACAAAGAAAGATTTGTTTGTCATATGAAATTATTACATTTTTGCATCATTGATTGCCATAAAGCTTATAAATTAATCTAATAATCTTTTAACTCATAAAACACAACCTTTGAAACATAGTAAATAGGGACCACCCCCCTTAACCTTTTTAGGAGTTGGGTCTAAACAAAGGAGTTAGGAATCGATGTGACATTGGGTTCTAAACTAATAGTTTCCCTCGGGAACACATCTAGTGGTTGGAAAACTTTTCCACGGTCAAGTGTGTTTTAGGCAGCAACAACTTATATCTTCAATAAGTTTAAGAACTTAGTTTTTAACATATTATCTTTTACTTTATTATAACTCATGTATAGTTTTCTTCCCTAACTTCTCTTAGGATATCATTTACTGATCAACTCACTTGAGGGGGAGGAGATACAACCAAAATTCCTTGAAACATACCGAGGGGAGGATGGCACACAAGGTGGTGCCAGGGTATAATGGTCATGAGCACTCATCTACAAAGCATCAACACCATATTATTTCTTGGCATCACCTAGATTTCCCTAATTGGTACCCATTTGCTCAAGTATCACATCTTATTTCTCAAGGTGTGGAGTGCATCTATTTGGTCATTGTTGGTCCATGTGACTTGGTGGGTCTGCACACTAAACTAGAAGCACATTGAGCATCATTACAAGGGTATATCTTGTGCTTTAAAAATAAATAAAGCATTTTAATGTCTTACCGATTCAAGTCGAAGAATTCCATTCCACCTACATTCTATAGGGAAATACTTTCAAACCAAATTTACATATTCAAAGTTCATATTCTACCATAAGATACAATTTAATACATAACCATAAGCATGCCACCATACATTTGACTCAAATATTATTGCCATAAATGAAAAATAATAAATACATATCTATTAAAGTCTCAGCCAAGCCTATTCAATTGGTGGCTTGACCCAAAACGTTAAGTCCAAAAAGGGCAGGACATTGAAATTCCCAACTACAAGGAAACATGCAAGAGCTGAAAAATAAGCCATGCCTATTCAATTGGTGGCTTGACCCAAAATGTCAAGTCCAAAAAGGGAAGGGCATTAAAATTCCCAACTACTAGGAAACATGCAAGAGTTGAAAAATAATCTGGCAATTCATGCCAAAGCTAGAGTTGATATAATTTTTATGCAGACTCCTTGCCCCTTAGAGCACAAACTCATATGTTGGCCTTCATAGCGTTCCTAGGAAGAGAATCTTCACGTAACTTTTAGAAACTCTAATGCATATTTGAAGTAGCATAAGTTGCATTTTTCTTAGCAAAAGTACTAGATTGTTGCTCAAATTGAGATAGGACAATTCTTTTAACTTTTTATTGGAGAGTTGCAGCTTGAAATCTGAAATTCCTCATCAATATATTCACCTTATTTACTCAATGTTTTTCCTCCACATAATAAATTTATGCTGTGTCAACAAACTTCTAATGAGAAAGATGCAACAAATTAGCTATTAATCATTCATGTGGTTTTGCTTTAAATGGCAATATTCTTAATTTTTTACCCAACGTTCTTGAACCAATTTTCTTTCTATTTGTTCCAACTATTCCTGCTTGGACCTTCTTATCCCTTGTATTTTTCTTGGCAAAATCACACACCTCAATTTGACCTCGCTCATACTCTCTTGTAGCCTACAAAAAAAGAGTTATTAGATTCCTTATCTTAGAAGAATCATCAAAGAATAATAATTTTCTATCAATTTTGTATAATGTATTGTCAAAAGTTAATAGTCATGCATGGCTTCCATTCAAAATAAAGACATTGTCCAAACAGAAAAACATGAAAATTGATCACTGTTTACCTTTAGAACAATCCAAACTTTCAGTGAACTACTTAGCAGTGCAATCCGTGATTTCTTTCCAGATGTCAGATAGTCAGACATGATGGGATCTACCCGCAAGAAAATACGAGGCCAAGACTTCCCATCGGTAACATTTGCTTTCTGCACCCTTCTTGCCTTTTAACAGTAGAAGAACAAAAGACGAATATGAGCTCTCTCTTCATGTTTTGGACAGGCTTATAACAGCTTTAAATTACAGTGAGTTTCATGAAAGTGAAAAGTCCTTGATGTATATAGTAATATATGTAGTATTGAGATTCAAACTCCTACTAAATCAATTTTTCTCCGGTGAATTTGAAATCATATATTAAAATTATCCTTCACTTTACCTTAGAAATTGAATTGAAAATGATAGCAGCAGATTCACATGAACAACTGGTGATTTTTTTAAAAGCTTGTTTTCAGGTTCATATGATCAATTCCTTGTAAGTTATATGTGTGAAGCAGCCAGAAAAATCCTGATTGAGTGGCTGTTACAAAGTTTTTGGCTCTGAACAGTTGTACAGCTATTAAAATTACTGAATACAGCATAATACCAAAACCTGAAAAACGGAAAAATGCCTATGGATCCCATATTATTGACTAATAATTTGTTAGAGCTGGGCCTCAAACAATTAAAAAGTTGGAAAAAGAGAAAGATTAAAGATGCAGATTAACTGTTTATGCACAAACCAAATCATGTGAAAATAATATCAAGAGATTGGACCATACAATGTCATTCAAGTCATCATTGATACTGTTGTTAATTTTAAGAAAGCAGAAGCAATCATTGAGGACATGTAGCCTAACATATTTTGTTCAAGGTGTTTGGTTTACACATTGTGTTAAAAAACAGGATCGCAGAGCAATAACAATAAAGAAGATGCAAATATTAAAACATATAAAACATTACAAGAAAGACACCAGTATAACATGGTTAACCCAGGATGGGCTACGTCCACACAGAAATTGCCAGTTCTTTTATTATTATATCATCCAACAAAATGAAGGGATACAACCTGCAGCAAACCCGCTGCACTTCCTCTTCACTCTCTCACAGTCTATCTTAGACAATCACAAAGATCACTTTATAATGCTACAATACATTACAATACAAAGCCGTATTACAATGCCTTCCTTTATAAAGAGAATACCATGGGAAAATACCATGGGCTGCCCAAAACCATGGGCCCGTAAATCATCCATTATTGACCAAGTCATGATTACGAAATTACAACATTTTACAAGGTATTTTTTCCTAAATTTTCGCTACGGGGGTGCTTCCCTCGAACACCCGCTAAGGGGGGCTCCCTGTTGAGTTATGGTGTAACTCATGATGTCCTCCATGCAGATTACCTGGCATGGAGGCACTTATCAACTCAGGCAGGAGGGTAGAGTGTGAGATGCACTCTGCAATGTTTCATGGATCCAGCAATGGAGACATGCAATGTATCTAGTTACTTTTGCCAATTACATGCAAAAGTGCATGCATGCAATTTGAATTTTGGCACCAAAAGTGAAATTAGGGTTTTAGAACCCTAATTAGGGTTTTAGAACCCTAATTAGGGTTTGGTGACCTAATTTCAAGTTGAGTTATAAAAAGGCACTGAGGGTGCATAAGTCATTATCTTTTGTGTGCATCAAGAGATCAGAGCAACAGTGAGTAGCAGTTGCAAAAGGATGGCGTGCCATCGAAGATAGTCGGGGGTGCATTCCTGAGGGTAGTGAGAGATCAGATTCGCAGAGAGTGAGGAGATCCATCATCAGGGCAGTGAGAGAGAGAGTCTCCACTGTGCATCTTCAGAGACTGAAGAGCAGCAGCAACAGCATCAAAGTGAGCAGCTGGAGGAGGACATGAGCAACAACACGTCACACGTGTGGGACGTGAGGGAATTGCTGCACATCTGCTGCGGGGGCAAAGAGGGTCTAGAGTGTTGTGGGTTTTCTTCAGTGACTGAGGAAAGACCTACAGTGATCAGTCAGAGTCAGACTGATGGCAGATCAGTTGAGTTGTATCTCTGAGGAGTGAGGACGCAACTGTACAGCCGGGGCACGTTTTTAGTGTTGGACGACGTTTTTCTAGTTTCAGATCCGAGCAAAGCAGAGCAGATAGCTGAGAGAGCATTCTTCAGGGAGCTAGACAGAGGGTACAGTGTTCAGTGACTGACAGAGTTTGAGTTGAGAAATCCAGCATGAGGGTGTGCTGCCGGGGGCGCATCTTCCAAGGGCGGCAGTTGCAACTGCTACAGATCTAGGGCTTTGGCCCTTCAGGTTCATCCACTTGGATCTAAACTCATTCTGTACCTCTTCTATATTTTTTATTTGCTTTGGGCTTGAGAAAGTAGAAAGCCCCACAGTTTGTTGGTTTTCCCCATTGGGGTTTCCAAGGTAAAATTCTGTGTCTTATGTGATTGCCTGTTTGAGTAAGGATCTTCATGTGCTACAAGTTCTAAATAGATTTGAAGTATAGTTCATATTGGTTTAGTGAATTTTGTTGCCATATTGATTATCCTGACTTCTCAAAGCGAGTGGAGACCTCGGAGAAAAATTTACATGGTATCAGAGTCTCGTTAGAGGTCAAGGAAGGCATTCACACTCGGATCGCAGCAGCTTACCAGATCTGTGTGAGGACTTAGTGGAGGCGTCAGATCTGCTAAAAGGATTACCAGATCAACTAGATCTGAAGAGTAAGGTTCAGATATGTGATTGTAGAGGTCAAATCCATCAGATCTGGAGTATTGGAGTTTAGATCTGAGACAGATCTAGCCAATGTCAACAGATAGAGATCAGATCTACCCAGATCTACAGTGCAGGTGTCAAATCTGAGTTGGTGGAGGTCAGATCTATTAGATCTGATTATTGGGGTTTAGATCCGAGACAAATCTAGTGTGTTTCAACAGGATAGAGATCAAATCTACCCATATCTACAGTGCAGGTATCAGATATGAGTTGGTGGAGGTCAGATCTATCAGCCAGGAAATACATCTGAGATAGATCTTTCAGATCTTGCCATGTAAGGGTCAGATCTGAGTTTTTGCTCAATTTGACAGCTTTTTTTCTGATCCAAGTTGACTAGGGTGATGGCTAGCAGTTTGTGTGTGGAGGATCGGTTGGATGGGGACTCAAACTTCAGTGCATGGAAGGCCAGAGTTGTGGGACATTGTAGAGAGCACAGTTGCAAATCCCGTAACTATCCCTTCAGATGCTATAGCAAAGGCAACTTATGAAAAGAAGAACATTAAGGCTCAAAGGAATCTTCTAGATGCTATTAAGACCACGTCATCCCACACATCTCAGGAAAAGACAATGCTTATGAGATGTGGGATGCTATGACGAAACTATACCAAATCTCTAATGAGAATAGAAAGATGGTGCTTCATGAGAAACTGAAGAGCATCAAGATGGTCATGGATGAGGAGATGCTCACCTATCTGCCTCGTATAACTCGGGTTAGAGATGAGTTGGCAGCTGTAGGGGAGAAAGTGGAGGATGGAGAGTTAGTTCGACAAGCTCTGAATGGTGTGACTAAATCATGGGTAGTATTTGTTGAATCTATTGTAGCCAAAGAAAACCTCCCCAAGTGGGATCGCGTGTGGGATGATTTCACACAAGAGGATACCCGAAGAGGGTACATTCAGGGTTCTTCTTCGACAGCACCAGAAGAGGAATATGTGGCACTTGCCGCAAAGGCAAAGCAGAAGTTCAAGAGAGGTGAGCAAAAGAAAGACCTGAGTAAGATTAGATGTTTTGCATGCAATGAGCATGGGCATTATGCATGTCAATGCCCTCAAAAAAGAAGAATAAGGAGAAGAGGGATGAGCAGGTAGCAACAGCTGAAGAGGTGGATGAGTTCACCAACAGGTTTGAGAGGGAGTTCTCACTTGCCTCTTTTGTTTGGGGTCAAGAGAGTGGTCAGCCTGAGGTGCAGAGTGATGAGAGATGGCTTGTGGACTGCAAGCATTGCAGTCACATGACTGGAATGCGAGAAGCATTCATATTTCTTCAAGATACTCCTTAGCAGACCTTCAGAGATTATCATGACACAGAGCATGTGATCCGAGGAGTAGGAAGAGTCAGGTTCCTACTAGATTGTGGGGAGCTACTAGAGGTAGTCGAAGTTCTTTACATCCCAGCATTAAGAGTGAGTATACTCTCAGTATCATCCTTGGATGATGCAGGATTTTCTGTGGTGTTTCAGAGACAAATGATATTCACTTATCCCATGGGAGCTGACCCAGTGTTGATGGGCCACAGGATTGATGGAAAATATGTGGTATGGGGAAGACCTACTTCAGGTACAGCTTGGTGGTTGTCAAAGTCCTCCTCAGATGCTGAGATGGAGTTGGAGCAGGATGAGCCCTTGCACAGTCAATCCACTGAGCATAGACATGAGCGAGATGTTCATTCAAATACCGGCCAGAGATTGAGTTGGTATGAGATGACTGAGATGGACTTAGCTCAGGAGAAAGATGAATCATCTCAAGACAGGGAGGTCAGGTATCGATCAGTTGATCCGCTTGATGATAGCTTCAGAGGTTGGTTGCAGCAGAGACTCATGACAGATGATATTCACTTATCCCATGGGAGTTGACCCAGTGCTAATGGGCCAGCGGATTAATGGAAAATGTGTGGTACGAGGAAGACCTACTTCAGGTACAGCTTGGTGGTTGTCAGAGTCCTCGTCAAATTCTGAGATGGAGTTGGAGCAGGATGAGCCCTTGCACAGTCAGTCCACTGAGCAGACATGAGCGAGATGCTCATTCAAATACCAGCTATAGATTGAGTTGGTATGAGATGACTGAGATGGACTTAGCTCTAGAGAAAGTTGAATCATCTCAAGACAGGGAGGTCAGGTATCGGTCACTTGATCCGCTTGATGATAGCTTCATAGTTTGGTTGCAACAAAGACTTGGAGGGAGTTTGAGCTCAGGATCAGTGATTTGGTCTGAGAGAGAGCAAGAGGCTCTCTCCGAGACCACCAGGATGGAGGAGGATCAAAGTAATACAGGTCAGAGGACAGCAAAGGTAGTCAGGACATATGTAGCATTTACTGCAGCAGAGGACTTGTTGGATCCGGGCATCGGTTGTGGTCGGACATCCCTCGTTAAGAGGGAGTGTTCAGTTATGGTTTAACATGGAGGCTCTTATCAGCTCAAGCATGAAGGTAGAGTGTGATATGCACTCTACCATGTTTCATGGATCCAGTAGTGGAGACATGCAGTGTATCTAGTCACTTTTATCAGTTACATTCAAAAGTGCATGCATGCAATTTGATTTTTGGCACCAAAAGTGAAATTAGGGTTTTGGAACCCTAATTAGGGTTTGGTGACCTAATTTCAAGTTGACTTATATAAAGGCACTAAGGGTGCATAAGTCATTATCTTTTGTGTACATCAGAAGATTAGAGGATTTGTGAGTAGCAGTTGACCAAAGGAGGGTGTGCCATCTGAGATAGCTCAGGGCACATTCATGCAGGCAGTGAGAGATCAGATTCTCAGAGAGTGAGGAGATCCATCATCAAGGGAGTGAGAGAGAGAGACTCTCCACTGTGCATCTTCAGAGACTGAAGAGCAGCAGCAGCAGCATCAAAGTGCACAGCTGGAGGAGGGCGTGAGCAGCAACACGTCACACGTGTGGGACGTGAGGGAGTTGTTGCACATCTGCTAAGGGGGTAGAGAGCATCCAGAGTGTTGTGGGTTTTCTTCAGTGACTAAGGAAAGACCTACAGTGACCAATCAAAGTTAGACTGGCAGAAGATCAGCTGAGTTGTATATGTTGGACACAATGGCCACACTGAGAGGGGGGGTGAATCAGTATGAGAGAAATTATAAATATTTTACCTTCTTTTAATCAATCAGAGTGTATCAATCATTATGTCATTAATTGCATAATCAAATTCATCATGAGTCATAATCACAACATCACATCAAAAGAGACACGAATATTTGGAAATTTGATCTTTATTTATTGTACATGAAAGACAGCAATCTTTGCGATTAAAATCAGCACCAATTGATAGAAAGAGCGCCAACTCAGTAACAGAACCTTGCCTGGTTTTCTTAGCTCCAACTAAGAAGGGTTTGAGGAGTCAAATCCTCAAGTGCAAGTCACAACTTGGAAGCTTGATGCCAATCACTGATTGTCATCAATCTGCTGCTCCACTGTCTCTGCTCATGCTCATCTGCTTATCATCCACGTTGCTCATCATCTCTGTTCATCATCAATGTTGTTCATCGTCTCTGCTCAATCTGCTAATCAATCTCTGGTCGATTTGCTCATCACTGTTTCTTATCAATATTGTTGGTCACTGTCAAGTCATCATACAGCTCCTATCACTGATCATCAATCTCTGCTCTTTATCAACACTGCTGCTGCCATCAACTTGTCATCTCACAATCATGTCTACTGCTGTAGGTGGCTATCATCTTGCCACTTCATCAAATACTCTGGTTTTCACTGTCAGGGTTATCATATAGCTGCTGTAAAAATCTGCCCAGCTAACTATAACACACTGTCATCATAACTTCACACCATCAACATCATAGGGTTTATATCACTATGTTCAAGCTTCAATTTTGTAAATGCTTCTTCATCACTGTTTATACACAACAGGATACTTCACTTGTATATCATACTGTTCATACTCCTCTTGTACTGTTGTTCACACAACATTATCATCCGTATACCACATACACCATCGTATGTTCCTCTTGTGCATTCACTGTGTTCACTGTTCATACTTGATAACATATATCAACATACAAACACTGTACATCTGCTATATAGGTGCTATTATGAACATACCTTGATCCATGTCTGTGAATGTCATCACTTGTTATGTCTTCTGTACTTGGTCGCATCATCATCACTATCTTCATTTCTCTGTGCACATGTCTCTGTCATTAATCTCTGTCATATTGTCAAGCATATCATTGTCAACCTTCTTCACAAAAGAGACTGTCAAAAGTCTTCAAGGAGTGGACTGTCAAAATACTTCAAGAAAAACACTATCATCCCTTTAGGTGATGGACTAGGACTTCATCACAAATGAGTCTAGGCTGTCAACTTCATGAATGGTCTGTCATAAAGCTTTGAAAACAACAACGTATTGTCATCTCTTCAAGAGGCTAAGCACTGTCAAGCTGGACTGTTTTAGGCATGAATATTAAGGCTGCCTAATTTAGGGCTTCAAAAACCTTCTAATATGTTGTTGTCTTTGTGTATCTCCACCAAGAAAAAGGCTTCCAAGATTGCATCTGAATCCTTAAACAGATAACGAATTTTAGTGAACTCTATTAGACATGGATGCTGCAATTTCTGAACTGTAATAGCTTTGGGTCTCTGTGATTACTGGAGTAACCCTACGCAAGTCTCAAACAGAGTCTTGTACCTTCACGAATTTGGGTCTGTTCAAGTGCTGCAAAGAAACGAAAAATTCTGACTGTTTTTTCCACCAAAACTTCGGAATTTGTGGAAGTGTTTAGTGCTGAACAAGAGACCCCAAGCAAGTGTGGAAAAACCTCCAATCACTGCTGTTCATTTGTTGCAAAAAAATCACAGTCCACGTCTGCTGCTGCTGCGTTTTCTCAGACATCCGAAATTTACTTTTCAACTAGTGTACTTGTGTTGGTAAACCCCAAGCAAGTTCATAATGAATTGATGCTCCAAAAAAAAGACTGCTGCAAAAATTGACTTGTCCTTCAACCTACTACTACCACCACAGTCTGCGTTTTTTTGCCTCAGTTAACCATCCGAAAAATCACAGAGCAACTTCCAAAATTCACACCAAAAATGAAATCGTTGATAGGGTATTTATACTAGTTTTTTTTGTAATTTTTTTTTTGAACCGACTTGTATTAAAAAACAATTTTTGTTTTTATTTAGTTTTTAATTTAATTGTAGCCGACCTATCTTCATTAGGGCTGACTTCAACAAGGTAAGGATTTAATTTAAATTTTTATTTTAAATGTTACTTAAAATCTAGGGTCAACAACCTTTCTTACCATTTCAATCCTTCTTACCATTAGGGTATCATTTAACCCATTAGAGCTTGCATGTATTCCTTTGCCACATCATTAAAGTTCATAGGGTGTCCTCCACTTTGTCATAGGGCTTTTAATGGCATTCCATGTGCAAGGTGCCATCATGGGATTCAAACATGTCACCAAATGGTACCATGGACCCTTGTCAACTTCATCATCAATCCAATATGTGTCTTGACCACATTAATGGGCATCAAGGTCTTCACAAAGGTTCTATGACTTCATTAAGTCATCAATGACCATATCTTCATGTCAACTAACCATGTAAGTGCAAGTAGTGGACTCCATGACCTTTGCAGGGGCATCAAGGTCTTCAATAGGGGTTTCAAATCTTCATCGACTTCTTCATCAAGCAAGAGGCTTCGTAGTTTTCTTTGACCACCTCGGCCACACTAGGATACCCCCAAAGGTCAAGATACAACATGATATCACCTGTGGGGTAGCTTGGTCTTCTCCTAGGGTACCATGACACTATCAGAGCATGAATGACCACATAATGGGTCATTAATGCTTCTCCAACCCATCTAGTGTTTCTCCAACGTCCATCAAGGCTTCATGACCATCTCCAGGGTCTTCAACACCATCAACAGAGTCTTCAACATCTTTAGCAAGGTGGTGGCGTCAAGATCCAGCCTTGTGGGTACAAGGACCTTGTCAACTGGGTACAAGGTGCTTCAAGGCACAAACCCACTATGTAAGGGGTCCAAGGCACTACAAGGTACAAACCCACTCTGAAAGGGGTCCAAGGTACTATAGGTGGGACTTGGTGGCATCAATGATACCCTGTGGGGCCACTGCAAGTCCATGTTGGCATCAATGACAATTTCATCAACAATCTCCCCCTTTTTCATTGATGACAACAACTCATGCTCCCCTTGTGAGCATGGTCCCCTTTTGTCTTCATCTCTCCCCCTTTGGCATCAATGGAAAAGGGTGACCACATATCTGTATCTGAAAACCTTTGATTATTGTTCACTGCTCCCCCTGTCAATATGCCCAATCCTAGGACCTGTCTGTACGCCTGGAGTAGTCATCCTTTCTCCCTTTGAGTTCATCCTCCAGCCCCATGAACTCAAGGTGTGCTAAGGTCTTTGAGAGACCTTACACTTGGCTTGCCATATGGCAGCCATCCTCCCTGCTCTAACCAACCTCTCCTATATGCAACTGCTCGGTCTTCCTCATCCATACTTGCTTCTTGGCATCTATCCTATGAGCATTTGTTCCTTCATTTGCACTGACTTTCCTTGATGAGTTGTATAGGTAACTTCTCAAGGGTTGTTTTTGTGTACTACAACAATCTTGAGCTTTGTGCCCAAGGCCACTGCAGTTATAACACCTCATCGTACGACAATATGCATCAATGTGACCAACATTGTTGCATGTCCAGCACTTGACTGAGCTGTTGGAACTTCCAACACTTCTTTGATCAACTTCATTTCTCCATGCCTGAGAGTGTCCCTGACTGTAGGCATTTGTCTTCTAATCTTCAAATATTCTTGCTGATGTATATGAAAGACTCCTTCTCGATTGACTTCTTTGACTTGCACATCCTTGGGCTTTGTGGCGAAACCCACTGCAGGTGTAGCATCTCAATGTGTGACATCATACATGTGGCAGCAACATGTCCGACTTGATTACATGTCCAACATCTAACTGAGTCACTAGGGCTTCCAACCCTTCTTCTTCCATGGAATCTACAATCCATAGCTTTATGACCAAAGTTAGAACAAAAATAACAATAACCATTGAAACCACTTTCATACCTAGGCCTTGGAGTTTTTTTTTATGAGCTTGCTTTGAGGAATAGACCTAACTTCTTGTTTCATCTTTGAACTTCCAAAGTCCTTGTTGTCATGTGCAGGTGCATGGGGAGCAACTTTGGTCGTTGATGGACCTGCTTCTAGAGTCTTCAGAGACTAAGTGTCATCTTCAGGTTTTTCTTTGTTCTTCTTGTAACCAATATCAGTTTTGTCGAGGGGAGATCTTTGGTAATCCAAGATCTTATCTAAGACAATTGAACTGTCTTGGAACTTGACCAAGGCTTCATTCTTCTTACCTTTCTTCCCGAGACCAACTACCTCCATTCCCAACTTCTAGATTGTCTTCTCATTTTCTTCCAGCTGACTCTTCAGGATTTCTTCTATCCTCTTGGCTTCCTCCAGCTGAGTCTTCAGAACATGATTGACCTCTTTAGTTTCTTCAATCTCTTCAGCAACCTCTTCTGGTTCTTCCTTTTGACTGATCAATTCAGTCTTTAGTTGTTCAACTTCAACATCCTTGTATTTTATTTGATCCCGCAACTCTGTGTTCTTGTGTTTGAGCTTCACAAGCAACACTTTCATTGTCATGGTCTTTTGCTGATATTCATTCAAGGAGTCCAAGATTTTCTTTTTGAACTTCGTGAAGTCACTCTGGTTGATATTTACTGTGTTCAGGAACCAATTGGCTCTGAGATCAATATTCAGCAACGTGAGATGTATCTCATGTGCAGTCTTTGATAGCCCTTCATCATCATCTACAAGAACCTTCTCAATTTCATCACACAAACTATCATTACAATCGCAAGAGTCCATACCTTTACTGGAGTCATCTTCTTGCTTGTCTTCTTCTTGACTGATCTCTTTTGGGGGCTTGTCTTTTGATTCTTGATCTGTCTTTCCGGGTTCTGGTCTTGCCTTCTGATACTCACTTTCGAACTTGCACCATAGGTCGTTGGCTGAAGTGTACTCTCCTACACTTTCCTTCACTGAGCTGGGAAGTCCATACACGATGAACTTCAAGGCTATGGTGTTGTCCTTCTTTGCTTCCTTCTATGCAGCTGATTTTCCCTTCTTGTTTGATGGAGTGGCTGGATTGATAACAATCTCCCAAACACCAAACTTCTTCAAA
Organism: Pseudotsuga menziesii; assembly: GCA_001517045.1. NCBI lineage: Eukaryota > Viridiplantae > Streptophyta > Pinopsida > Pinales > Pinaceae > Pseudotsuga > Pseudotsuga menziesii. The sequence goes on along the minus strand of LPNX011055183.1, from coordinate 141,644 downwards.
TAAGCCTTCATTTTGCTCCTCCAACTGAAATAATTTGTCATATCAAGTATAGGCACGTAATTGCTTGATGACTCTTCTTTTTCCTCCATTGTGTCTAAGGATCTCCTTCAAGCTTGCTAGGCTTGTAACGAAGTCCTGCTCTGATACCAATCGTTGGACACAATGGCCACATTGAGACGGAGGGTGAATCAGTGTGAGAGCAATTATAAATTTTTTATCTTCTTTTAATCAATCGGAGTGTATCAATCATTATGTCATCAATTGCATAATCAAATTCATCATGAGTCATAATCACACCATCACATCAAAAGAGACACAAGAATATTTGGAAATTAGATCTTTATTTATTGTACATGGAAGACAACAATCTTTGCGATTACAATCAGCACCAATTGATAGAAAGAGCGTCAACTCTCTAACAGGACCCTGTCTAGTTTTCTTAGCTCCAACTAAGAAGGGTTTGAGGAGTCCAATCCTCAAGTGCAAGTCACAACTTGCAAGCTTGATGCCAATCACTAATTGTCATCAATATACTGCTCAACTGTCTTTGCTCATGCTCATCTGCTTATCATCCACGCTGCTCATCATCTTTGTTCATCATCAATGTTGTTAATCGTCTCTGCTCAATCTGCTCATCAATCTCTGGTCAATTTGCTCATCACTACTTCTTATCAATACAATTGGTCACTGTCAAGTCATCATACAACTCCTATCATTGATCATCAATCTCTGCTCTTTATCAACACTGCTGCTGCCATCAACTTGTCATCTCACAATCATGTCTTCTACTGTAGGTGTCTATCATCTTGCCACTTCATCAAATACTCTAGTTTTCACTGTCAAGGTTGTCATACAGCTGCTGTAAAATCTGCCCAGCTAACTGTAACACATTGTCATCATAACTACATACCATCAACATCATAGGGTTTATATCACTATGTTCAAGCTTCAATTTTGCAATGCTTCTTCATCACTATAGGATACTTCACTTGTATATCATAATGTTCATACTCCTCTTGTACTGCTATTCACACAACATTATCATCTGTATACCACATACACCATTGTATGTTCCTCTTGTACATTCATTGTGTTCACTGTTCATACTTGATAACATATATCAACATACAAACACTGTACATCTGCTATATAGGTGCTATTATGAACATACCTTGATCCATGTCTATGAATGTCATCACTTGTTATGTCTTCTGTACTTGGTCACACCATCATCACTATCTTCATTTCTCTGTGCACATGTCTGTCATTAATCTCTGCCATACTGTCAAGCATATCACTGTCAACCTTCTTCACAAAAGAGACTGTCAAAAGTCTTCAAAGAGTGGACTGTCAAAATACTTCAAAAAAATCACTATCATCCCTTCAGGTGATGGACTAGGACTTCATCACAAATGAGTCTAGGCTGTCAACCTCATGAATGGTCTGTCATAAAGCTTTGAAAACAACAACCTAATGTCATCTCTTCAAGAGGTTAAGCACTGTCAAGCTGGACTATTTCAGGCATGAAAATTAAGGCTGCCTAATTTAGGGCTTCAAAAACCTTCTAATATGGTGTTGTCTTTATGTATCTCCACCAAGAAAAAGGCTTCCAAGATTGCATCTGAATCCTTCAACAGATAACGAATTTTAGTGAACTCTATTGGACATGGATGCTGCAATTTCTGAACTGTAATAGCTTTGGGTCTCTGTGATTGCTGGAGTAACCGCATGCAAGTCTCAAACAAACTCTTGTACCTTCACACATTTGGGTCTGTTCAAGTGCTGCAAAGAAAGGAAAAAATCTAACTGTTTTTTTCCACCAAAAATTCGGAATTTGTGGAAGTGTTTAGTGCTAAACAAGAGACCCCAAGCAAGTGTGGAAAAACCTCCAATCACTGCTGTTCATTTGCTGCAAAAAAATCACAGTCCACGTCTGCTGCTGCTGCGTTATCTCAGACATCCGAAATTTACTTTTCAACTAGTGTACTTATGTTGGTAAACCCCAAGCAAGTTCATAATGAATGGCTGCTCCAAAAAGAAAGAAAAGACTGCTGCAAAAATTGACTTCTCCTTCACCCTACTTCTACCACCACAGTCTGCGTTTTTTTGCCTCAGTTAACCATCCGAAAAATCACAGAGCAACTTCCAAAATTCACAACAAAAATGAAATCGCTGATAGGGTATTTATACTGGTTTTTTTGTAATTTTTTTTTGAATCGACTTGTATTAAAAAACAAATTTTTAATTTTAATTTAATTGCAGCCGACCTATCTTCATTAGGGGTGACTTCAACAAGGTAAGGATTTAGTTTAAATTTTTATTTTAAATGTTACTTAAAATCTAGGGTCAACAACCTTTCTTACCATTTCAATCCTTCTTACCATTAGGGTATCATTTAACCCACTAGAGCTTGCACGTATGCCTTTGCCACATCATTAACGTTCATAGAGTGTCCTCCACTTTGTCATAGGGCTTTTAATGGCATGCCATGTGCAAGGTGCCATCATGGGATTCAAGCATGTCACCAAATGGTACCATGGACCCTTGTCAACTTCATCATCAATCCAATATGTGTTTTGACCACATTAATGGGCATCAAGGTCTTCACAAAGGTTCTATGACTTCATTAAGTCATCAATGACGATATCTTCATGTCAACTAACCATGTAAGTGCAAGTAGTGGATTACATGACCTTTGCAAGGGCATCAAGGTCTTCATTAGGGGTTTCAAGTCTTCATCGACTTCTTCATCAAGCAAGAGGCTTCATAGTTTTCTCTGACCACCTCCGCCACACTAGGATGTCCCCATAGGTCAAGATCCAGCATGATATCACCTGTGGGGTAGCTTGGTCTTCTCTTGGGGTACCATGACACTATCAAAGCCTGAATGACCACATATGGGTCATTAATACTTCTCCAACCCATCTAGGGTTTCTTCAACGTCCATCAAAGCTTCAGGACCATCTCCAGGGTCTGCAACACCATTAACAGAGTCTTCAACATCATCAGCAAGGTGGTGGCATCAAATTCCAGCCTTATGGGTACAAGGACCTTGTCAACTGGGTACAAGGTGCTTCAAGGCACAAACCCACTCTGTAAGGGGTCCAAGGCACTACAAGGTACAAACCCACTCTGAAAGGGGTCCAAGGCACTGCAGGTGGGACTTGGTGGCATCAATGACACCCTGTGGGGCCACTGCAAGTCCATGTTGGCATCAATGACAATTTTATCAACAGTATCTCTGAGGAGTGAGGATGCAACTATACAGTTGGAGCACATTTTTAGTGCTGGAGGACGTTTCTCTACTTCCAGATCCGAGCAGATCAAAGCAAATAGCTGAGAGAGCATTCTTCAGAGAGCTAGACAGAGGGCACAGTGTTCAGTGACTGACAGAGTTTGAGTTGAGAAATCTAGCGTGAGGGTGTGTTGTCGGGGGCACATCTTCCAAGGGCAGCATTTGCAGATCTAGGGATTTGGCCCTTCAGGTTCATCCACTTGGATCTAAACTCATTGTTTACCTCTTCTATATTTATTTATTTGCTCTGGGCTCGAGAAAGTAGAAAGCCCCACAGTTTGTTGGTTTTCCCTATTGGGGTTTCTAGGGTAAAATTTCGTGTCTTATGTGATTGCCTGTTTGAGTAAGGATCTTCATGTGCTACAAGTTCTAAATAGATTTGAAGTATAGTTCATATTGGTTTAGTGAATTTTGTTTCCAGATTGATTATCTTGATTTCTCAGAGCGAGTCGAGACCTTTGAGAAAAATTTACACTCCCAAAATAGTCAGGTGCCAAGATCCAAACACGGCTGAAATAACATCTTTGAATAAGGAAGATTAGGCTCCACAACCAACAAAATGAAGCTTTTGATGCATTATATTATGAAGATGAAGGACCTTAATTATAGATGGATTGGTGCATTGTATAAGAGAGAGAAGAAAATGATAAAATTTATTACCAATCATGACGTGGCCCAACACGTTTTTCGCAATCACTATAGGTTGGAGCTACTTAAGATTACAAAGATGAAATTTGCTAATCACTACCTCATCTTCAAGGCCTTTTGAAGGTAAGAGAGGCATTGGCTAGTATGGTCTCAAGTGATTCATGGCAGGGTTTGAAAGACAAGGTTGGATCTACATCTAATAAACATGAATTCCACTACATGGAGGACACTATTCTTAATGGTTAGTTTCGGGTATAGGTTTGGTATGCTCTACAATCACCAAACCCATTTATAGTATGATTCAGTTTACAAATACAAATCAACCGGTGATTCAGGACGTGCATGAACATATGGATAGCATACCAGGCCTGTTGATTTTTCTTAGCAATTAGATGTATTTAACTATAACTTATCTATCGCATAAACATAAACTGCATGCATATAAAAGATCACTGAAAGAAACACATTCACAATAGACACAATTTTTACCCTGGGAAAACCCTCTCACAGGAAAAACCCAGCAAACTTATCTAGGTAAGATTCTTCAACAAGATACAATGTCTAACCTAGTGCCCAACACTAGTTACACAAACAAAATAAGATATATAAGAAAGATACAAAATAACCTTCGATCCCTTCGGAGAATGAAGTAGAGAGAGAAAAATGATAAACCCCAAAAGATAGTCTTCTTGATGTCTCTGGAACCCTTGACTATGCCTCCTTGGATCTGTGCACTTTTCTCCTTGCATGAGCGAATTGGTGTCACAAATGAGGTCACTTCACTTGTATTTATACTAGAAAAGTTACTTTTCCTGTCTGGGTCAACTTGACCTATTTGACTAGCTCATTTCCACTTTAACTAGGCCGACTTGACCTTTAGACTAGGTCATTTTACTTGGCCGACTTGTTCTAGGGATTGTTATTATTCTTTTTTGAGGATCCAACATAAGAATATATTTCGATGCTACTAGAAACATCAACACTCCCTCTTAGCGAGGAAGGTATTCTTTTGGTCACAATCTTCAGTATTGACTTTATGCTTGTTGACTTCTGGAATCTTCTACAATCTAGAGAAATTCTCTGTGAGCCTCTCGTCCTCTGTGACGTTCTCCAAGGCCTTACACCTTCCAAAGTGGCTTCTTTCTTCTTCACTGTCCCATTGTACCCCACTAGCCAAGTATATGGCTATTTGACCTCTCCAAGATGATTGTCTAAAGTCACTTAGAAGGGGAAAATTACGTTTCTAAGTGTTATGTTATGTTCCTAAAGTGACTTTAGAAGAAAAAATGCGCCCCCCATGCAAATGTTTCACAAGAATGAAGCTGTCGTCAAAGGTGGGGCACCCTCCCTCTTCATGGAAATTGAGATATTTAAAAATAAGTCAAAGCAAGGGGTCCCACTCTAGTGGTCCCCCCCTTTGGACCAAGAATGAAGATTAAAAATATTAGAGGGGGGTTTGCCGCCCATTTCTATTTGATTTCTCACCCTAGGAGGTGCCCCTAAGAGAAGTGGTTCCCCTCTTTGAGCTCCCACTCTCTCATTTTGATAAGTGGCTTGCATGCACTTGGGCTCTGTTATCACATATATAGTAGCCAGGCTACCATATTCTATTTTTCAAACACAGTACATTTTTCAGTCAAATCTCTTACATATGAGATGCTAAGATGAGCATTTCTGATGGATCATTTTTGTATTAGTGGACTATTGTACTCTCCCATGCCAGGACTGAGTCTTAGGACACTCAGATTTGAGGACCGATATAGCCATTTATGTTATTTCAGAGCAGTAGTGGATGCCCAGTGATATATCAGTACTTTCTCGTTGGATATATGGTGTTTCAGATGGATTATATTGCATGGATATGACTCAGTATTTTATATGGTGTTGTGGTTATTATTGCTCTTATATTGATTCTTGTGACATATATTGACTTGTGGTATCATGATCTGGCGGTCATATTTATATGGACTTGGTTGTATATTATACTATGTATTGATGTCCTTACTCTAGCTTTGAAGTTCTTGATCTATACTCATTGGTTTTACCCTCCTTAGGGAGAATAGAGGTAGTCATTCCCACCATTGTTTTGGCTTGCTAGTGTTGGCTCCATCATTTCATTGTCTTCATCCATCCATTACCTTCCAGTTTAATTTTCAACCCGACTGACTTCTTGACTTGTGGCATGGAGGACCTTTTTCCCCGCTAAAACCTTTGTTGGACAAGCCTCCCTGTTTACATTGTGTCTCGACTCTGAGTTGGTGACAAAACTTGCCTATGGTAAGTTGGATAGTATGCCTAAATCATTTTGGTCGGTTGTCCCGATGTTTGGCACTGTGCAGAATTCCCCCTAGTCACTTGAGATGTTGTTGGCTAAAACTGAAAGCTCGTGTACTACTTTTATTGAAATATGCGCCCATGGAAAATGAAAATTGTAAAACTGTGTTTCTTAACATAGGCAAAAAGGGCAAGAGCAATGAAATGCTAAAAAAAAATACTCCTTGAAGGGTATAAGAAAAGGTCCAAAAAAGCAATGGTTAAAAAATGTTATATCAAAGGATTGCTAACCTTATTAAAAATAAATATGGCTCGGATGAAAGCTGCGATTAGCTGGGCTTTTAAGCACTGGTGAAGTCCCAAAGGGTTCATATAGGCCAAAAGGCCACAGAATGAAATGTGATCCTAATGAACTTGGATCAAAATTGATGTAGACATGATGCCTAAGTTGAATAAGCACTCTCTAAACAACTCATCCATCTGTGAGGCGCTGCCATTCCTTGTGTTGATGTTTGTCCAGTATTGGTTATAGTGAGTTCTCCCTCTCCTTGTCCAAAGTGTCATGATGTTGAGCAGGAGGCCATCCTTTGCCTTAGCCTTGTCATTTCCACCTTTCACCCTTCACTAGCAAAATGACTACAACTATGAAGTGAGTATAGTCTTGAAAGTCTGAGTCTAAGTAATAATAAATAAGGCCTGATATTTATAAGTATTTGTTGATCTACCGCCAGTGCAATGAATGCTGCTTGTTGATTTGTTACGTGAATGAGTTGTAGAGCATGGTTTAACCTCTTAACACTTGCAGTAGATTGATCTATTCTGAGTTATTATTGGTGTCTGATTATTCACAGATGGTTATATTGTTTATTGGTTATGATTGATGATCAGACAGAGACCTATGAGGGGTATGAGTATACACCTTTGATGGATTGGGACTCTCTGAGTCCAATGAGACAGTTTATTTCCAGTTTCGGGCACTTACAGATGTGATCAGGCTTATTCTGCTTTTCTGATGCAGTTTTTCTTCACAGATTGAATTGTTTGAGTAGGGAGATGTTTCAGTTGGATCTCCTAGGGCGTTGTATGGGCATAGGGGGGTGCAGCCACTTGTTTGTACCATTGTACCCCCATCCCAAAGAAATTGGAGGGCTCAATTTGACAACACAGGAACCCTAGGAGGTTGTTTTAGCAGTATCACGTTTCCTGAGGCAGATTAAAAAATGATCAAATGGCTATTGAAGAAATCGATTTGGGCTACTGAGGCAATGAAATGGCATGGGGTGAGTCACAATGATGAGAGTGATGTCTTCCACACCTTCTCCAGCAGTTTCAGCATTTTATGGGGCCCGCACCTATTTTTGAGCAAATTTTATATATTTTCTAGAGCTTTTTGGGAGACCCACGATTTCCTCAAGGAGGCACAAAAGTCAAAATTTTAAATTGTTATATTATTTATTGTGCCATGGGGGCACCCAAAGGGAGTTAGTCAAACACTCCTTGGACTCACCATGTGCTTTCATTTATTTCTTCTTGAGTGGGTTACCTTTATTTGGGTGGTTTAAGTCCGCTTTGGTAAATTATAATTATATTAATCCATGTATTGTATGTTGAGCTCATCTCAACCATTGATTAGAACATTGTGTCTTTTAATCTTAGCCACTCGTTTTGAAAGTGGTTAGGATTTGGTTATGATTGAGGTTCTCTCATTTTTATTTAAAGGAGAGAGCTTCTCATTTGTAAGGGGTCTTTGGCTCTTGGATCTAAATAATAGAAAAACTTTTTCTGTGGAAATTTTCTGGATTTGCTTTGCATCTGATGTGGTCAAATGGTGATTAGCTTGTCTTCAACTTACTAGCATCGTGGAAATTCTCGTGAGATCTATTTTTTTCGTGGCTGTCATTGTTTTGTCTACAGGAGGGCGTTTTGGCTGGAGCGTTTTTGTAGGGGGACCTCAACTCGCTCGGTTCTCTTCGTTTTGGATCAGGGGGTTTTCATTAGTTTCATTGCGATCTATGATTACTTCATTTTACTGTCTTGTAGCATTCAATTTCTTTATTTTGTATGTGCAAATCTGATATGGTTGACGTTTGCTCATGCAGGGTAGGGGGTGCTTTGATGGCTTGGAGCTTGCATATGCCATAGAAATCACGGAGATCTTCCAGGATTGATCGGGATAGCTAAGATCGTCACTGTTACAGACTTCTACAAGCTTATCTGAGTAAGATCCACAGGTAAGTTCTTCTTTTCTGATCTTATTCCATTATACCTTGCTGAAATTTAACTATTTTTCTGAAAACTCCTAAACCATAAAAACCTAAAAAATCAAATAATTAGGGAACCGTCCGATCTTTTGCCAAACCATTTCTGGATTTCATAGATCAGGCCTCCCCCTAACTAAATCAATTGGAACGCTGGTCAAATGCCTCATAGATTGACCTAGATCTGATTTTTCAGCAGAAAACTGCATAACCCCCACTGAAAAAATTGACCTGCTAGGGTTTTGAGTTTTTCTGATTTCTGACTTCACAGACGGATAGATCGGGTCTTGGGCAGTCCAAATCAACCCCAACGCTGTCAAGAGGCTCAACAGTTTGACCAAGATCTGAAAAATAGACTGAAACTACCCTAACGCCCTCACTGAAAATTGGCCTTTTTCGGAAATAGGTTTTTCTGAAATCTGACATGATAGGCTGATAAATCGAGTCCCAAGCATCCCAGAACACCCTCAACGCTGTGCTGATTCATCCTGGTTTGCCCTAGATCTGAAAAAATCAGTTTTCAGCCTCTTAGCCCCATCATTAGATTTTGACTTTTCTAGATCTGATTTTCCTGTTGTTTTCCTGATTTGGGCTTGTAGATCAGGTCTCCCTGATCTCTTCTCATCCTCAACGCTGAGCCATCAGCCTTCCGGTACCCCCTAAAGCTTCAGATTTGTCTTCCTAGGCCCTAGCGCTAGCTATCTACTAAGCTGGATTTCCTGTACCTTGGCTTTTCTGGACCAATTGCTTTCTGGTTTCGTAGATCAAGGTGTTTCCCAAGTGGGTTTCCTGAAACGTTGTCTTACTGCCGACTCCATTGCCCAATGCATACAAAGCACTGATTTCCAAGCTAGTGCTGCCCTTAGACTCTTAGCCTTTGCCATCTACCAACATTCACTGATAGCTCAAACACCTTTTACTGAGTCCAATTTCTAGGTACTGGATAGTCCCAACTCTATTCGTGCTCGCCCTGTCATAGTTACGTTTCTCAAGACAGTTGCTAGTACCTAAACCCTAGAGCTAGGGTTCCCATTCACCTTGCACCTTAAGTACCCTGAAGCCCCATTTGATCTTCTTCTGGTGTCTAGGTTCGATCTCTCCTGTCGAGAGCAGATGTGGGTCTCCCCCATTGTTGTCCTGGACTAGGATAACCTAATGTGAAGGCTGCCTTGATTGGCATGACAACCATCCATTTGGGAGTCTAGGCAGTCGTGGTTCCACCCCTTAGTTGCTTGCCCCTCTACCATCCATTCTGGATCCACCTTAAGCAGGCAACTACAATGCAGGTGATAACAGGCTCTCTCCTTGATCATTTCCTATTTAAGGAGGCTTCTCCTCATTTGGGTGACACACACACACACACACACACACAACCACACTCTTTCATGCTCTTGCTCTCATTCTTTTTCTCTTGCTCTCTTGCCCTTGCTCTTGCTTGCGTCATTGTAATTTTCAACCATTTGGCTTTGTTAATCAAAATCTTTGGAAGAATCTTGTGTCAATTGTTCCATTGATGATTTGCTTCCATGCTTGAAGAGCTACACAAGTTTGGTTGGCCAAGAAAGCATACTTATTTGCTTTGGTAAGATTTACGGTATTTGCATTCCATAAATTTTGTGAGTTTTCATTCTTGTAGCAAAAGAAGTTCATATATTTTCTAGTTTGAACTTTATGATTTCTTTGCTCATTATTTGATTCTCACCTTCTAGTAGTTGTGTAGTGAAAATCTTATAAGTTGCAGGTTATTTGGATTGAAGAGTGGTATTCCACGGTTGGATGCCCCATTGTTTCACTTCTTGAAGAACAAAGGACCAATTTTCTCTTTCTTTACATACAAATTTCTGCATTTTAATTTTAGTTTGTTGAGTGTTTCAAATCTGATTTTAACCCTTATATACTCAAGTTCTTTCAAAATTATTTATTTGAAAACTTTGTGTAAAATTTGCATATATATTGCACGAACAGACTAACTTCCCCAAAGTGATTTTTGGACACATTTTATCATTTTTTGTTTGCTGGTTTTTAGCAGGTTGGTAACAAAACAAGGCAAAACTCTGTCAAATTTCAGCGAAGAAGGGTGCAAAGGCTAACCCAAAGGAAGAGCTTCAAGGCCATCACAAGAAAGGGGTGAAAACACGGTTTTTCCCACTTCTTTCCTCTTATTCTTTATGCTTAAATTTCAGCCATTGTAACAAGTCCAAGAGAATCTATTGGACTTGATTTCTTATTTTGCATTTTAAGTTAAGCTGAAGTTTCCCTTGTTTGCCATCCTTGCATGAAAAAGAAGTTGGGTTTTCTTACCTTTGCATAAGCAATTGTACATTGGCTTGGGTTTAGCTTAGTTAGAGTTTCATTTTATTTTTACTCTCTTCATTAATTTTGCCCACGCCTTGCAAGTGATTTGGCTATGCCATCCTTGCAAAATCGTGTTGGCTAGCATTCTATTTATTTCAATCTCATTTTGCCAACACCTTGCAAGTGATTTGGCTATGGCATCCTTGCAAAATCGTGTCAGCTAATGTAATATCCCAACTGATATTCTATTTTAGTTTGGTAATATGTTTGTTGTTCAGATGCTCAAATTGTGCTGGAAAGATAAATAAAATGTGCATTCAAAAAGTGTCATGCCAAACGGCCCCAAACAATAGCTGATCCGGAGAGAAAATAGGGTAAAGACTTTTAGTTAGAAAAGATACACGTACCACTGATAATAATGTTGATATTCTGTCAACAGATGAGATGCATGCAAGTTGTGCCGGAAAGATAAGAAAACAGTGCTCCTCTCTAGCAGTTGACGCCCAGCTGAAAGTGTGCCCTCCTTCTGCTGATCTTGACGTTTTTGAAATAAGAAGTGTTTGTTGCTGCTGAAACTTTCTAGGACTAAGAGTATAGTCCCCCCGGAGAGATAAGGGGATGCATGCAGAATTTTAACCTCCTTCAAGCCACCTAACGAATTGATTTGCTTTAGAAGAGATGATGCCCTCTTTCCTCACGTTTTTGTTGGTGGAGGCTCTGAATGTGCCTGGAACGAAATAGTAATCACTCAATATGCTGAAGTAACCCTGCTGAGAAGAATGGAGGTGGCATGCAGAAACTTTACTGGAATCCTAAAGGCTAGCGAATAGATCTGGCATTTCCAACTATTTCCCAACAGCAAAATGGTGGCACCTACAATAAAATCTTTCTCTGACTGTTGGATGATTGAACCAATAATTAAGAAGATGATGAGTACCGATGATAGATCTGGATGATCTATCCCAAAGTGATTAGAAAAGATAGATTTCCCTGTCGAAACCCCTTACTAGCTGAAGACCTTCGTCTCCAACCCCAACTTCTTGTTGTGGCACTTGCTGTTGCTGCTCTAGAAACCAAACTCAATAATAATAATCATAAATCCCTTTTTGGTTCAACTACCCTTCTTATATAGCTTTAACATGTACTTTTAGGGTTTGCATGTCACTTTTAGGGTTTGCACTTTACTTTTTGCATGCATGCAATTCTAATTGCTCGCTAACTTAAGACTAAAGAAATAAGGCTTGCATGCTCTACATGCTTTATGATAATAACTTTGACAACCCTCTTTACTATACTGATGACTTAATAATACTGAATAATTGTTATAATATGCTCCCAGTATTAAATATCCTCAACCAAATAAAATCAACCTTGCCCCAATCTTCACCCTGTATTCACTCCCCTTGTCAGTCGATCCGACCTTGGGTGACAAGAAAGGGAGAAGATTTGAGTTGGCTAGAATAATAGGCATTTCAATCTATTATTACAAGATTACGAAAATAGGATTAGTGTGTGGAGCTAGAGGGGTAGAGGTCGTTGGGGGCCTTGTGGCACTCTGTGTCCTCCTGTTGAGCACCTGGCTAGTTCTTGGGACTGACTTGTGGAGCTAGGAGGGAGCTTTGTGCTCTCTTGTTGAGCACCCAACAGTTTCTCTCCCTTGAGGGATAAGGGTTGGAGGTAGACACACTAGTTAGTTCGATTATTTTCTCATGCAAACAAATTAATCCCCTAAGTTGAAGAAAGACCTTAACATAAATTAAAATCTATTGGACCACTTGCACAACATCACGATCTTTCATTTTATTTACTATTGCAGTCATCGTTTATTTCGTTCAGTTCTAATTCAAGCTCATCTCGTACAATTTAGTTAATTTGCTTAAAGTATTTTACATTTGATGAATGTGGTCTTTTGATTATTATGGTGAACGAATGATTTAGTTCAATTTGTGCATTTTGGTAATTTCATTGTAATCTTTGTTTGTGACTCCATATAGCCCGATTTAGATAGGCACTGGTTCAGTAATACTATATTTCTCTTGCAATTATATTTGGTTTACGAATAAAGAAAGATTGGCCTGTCATTTGAAATTATAATTTATTGCATTTCTGCAAGATTGATTGCCATAAAGTTTAAATTAATATATTCATCTTTTAACTCCTAAAACACAACCTTTGAAACATAGTAAATAGGGACTACCCCCTTGGACCTTTTTAGGAGTTGGGTATAAATGGAAGAGTTAGGAACTGAGGTGACTTTGGGTTCTAAAGTCATAGTTTCCCTCGGGAACACACCTAATGGTTGGAAGACTTTTCCACTGTCAAGTGTGTTTTAGGCGGCACAGGATCCACGCCAAAATGGATTGATCACGCCCAATATTTGGAGAATGCAGCCTATAGAATGTGAGCATGATTATTTTGCTTCATATCCTCCAGGTATAAAGTCGTGAGCTCTCTCCTGAGCTACGACCTTGAGTTTGGTCTCACACTTCCCTTGATTATGATTTATGGCTTCTTCACAATAGATCTCTGCTTGTTTGATGATTTGTTGCCAATGGACTGGAAGGTTACCTTAACAATGGTTCACCCTCCTTCTTGGCTGGAATATGGCTTCCCCAAAACGCCCATGACCTTAGTACGAGTCCATCCAGCATATAAGAGGGAAATCACTACCTTCCCAATGGACTAATGCACCCTTCCTTTGTAGATGATGATGCCTAGTTAATGCGCCCTACTAGATATGAGATGACTGCCTACAAATATCAGATCTAGTCCATGATTTTCCTATCCCACTATTCTTCATGGAAGTGTCCCATTTGTACTCATACTTCCAAATAGATAGCGCCCCTCTCAAGCAAGAAATCCCTTCAATTGAGCCCACAAGAATGGTAACTTGCCCAGCTAATGACAATTTGATCTCTGCTCAACAACTTCCCAATAACTCCGCAATGAAGCACAAATGATAGATCTGGTTGACCTATCGTTAGATTTGTCTAGGATGGATAGATTTTGCCATCAAAACCAAAGCGGTCAAGGGTTTAATCCTCAACACCCAATAAGCTCACCGAGCTCTCAAATCCAATTCTCAAAACTGAATAAGAAGAATGCATGCCCAACGAAATCGCTTTTCCTTCTTTTATTACTTTTTTTACCTTGCATGCTGTATGCAACTTAACTTACACATGCATGCAACTTTAATTATGCATGTAGCATGCATTTTGAATTATGCCTTGCATGCCACGCATGTCATTGATACTACTATAGTGGTCCTCTTTATCCACTAATGACTTAATATCACTACTAATGGTGGAGCTTTTATCTCGTGTGGCATCAGTCATTAGTTAATAACCATGTTTATCAGTACCTGCTCAAACCTATGGGAATTGAATAAGTTAGTGGGTCAGTCTCTGATGCTTAAGCAGAAGAGGACCTTACAAATGTGAAGTTTAAATTTTGCAAAAGTTTACTTGGTAAGCGAATTGGTGGCTGTAGAATACCCAACGCTGATGTACTCTTATTGATGCACCAAAAAGAAAATGTTGATGACTCATTAAGCCTATCGGTCCTCTCCCCATTTTATTTTTCAGTCTATAAACTCATTAAAGATTGTTACGGGATAGTTCTTGCATATGTGTTTTGTTGATTCATATTATTGATGGCATCAAAGGATTAATGTCTTGGTTGAATCTATTTTCCTACTTGTGCTCAGATTGCAAAATATTGTGTATTGAAAACATACTTAAGAGTCCATCCAAGTGTCCAGGACTGCTCTTAATAAGGATCGATTATCACCTCTCAGATTTTACAAATCAACAGTGATCTTATATTATGCATAGACCTCAAATCGTTGGGAGATAGCATTTTGTTTTGAATTCCTAAGAAGAAGCCTGTTTTGATCACCTCTAAGTTCCAAGGTTACACAAGTCGTCGGTGCGATCGGAATCGGCTAAAGAATCTGATACGGGTGCGGCACTCATCCCAAAATTAGGAATCGAGGATTCGGAACCCTAACCCTAATTAATCTTAATTATCATATGTAAACAACTTTATAATAGTCAAAATGAGGTGGATGAATCCGAGAATCGGATTCAAAAGAATCCGATTCGGGTGCGGTTAGGCCTAGGGCCGAATCCAGTAATTATGCCTCTAACAATAGATCCGTTTATATGTTGATTATGTGAGACAAAATATTAGCAATATAACTTGCGAAATTCTTATGGTAAAGAGTATTGTCTTGTTGAAAATCACATATTGGTAGACAAGTCGTTGGTTGATTTTCTGTTTGCTTGAATCTTTTGGAAGGGATCATATTTATGTTTGGTTTCTTTTGCCTTGAATGTCATATAAATTTAGATCCCATTTGTCTCTTCTATTAGATCACATCGAATTAGTAACAGGATTTTGGCGACTTTCATTGGAAGGAAAGCTTCAAGCACTTGTTGAGCTTTGGTTTATATGCATCAAGAAAATCTTCTCATTGAAAAGGTCATTGACTATATCCAGATTTTAAATATATATAATTTGACATTGTTATTTGAAAATTTTTGCTTATTCCTAGCTTCTTACCTTCAAAAGAATCAAGTCCCAGATTTGAGGCTACATATTATAATCACAAAGACATCAAATTATCATTTTTCAAATCACCCAACACAAGTGAGCTAGAGTGATTATCATCATTGGCCATTGAGTTCTTTGGGTTAGGTCCCCTTGTGTAATTGTGGGGAATAGCTCATTTCTCATAGGTGGCTTTAGAGCAACTAGAGTGATTGTAATCAATGGTTTCTCTAATGGTAGACTACTTTGTCTCATGGTATGAACAACTCTTGCGAATGACTAAACATTTAATTAAATCAATAGCATAACATTAAGTCAATTCTATGAGAAGCATCATTTTCTCAATACTTATTAAATAATTCATAACCTTAAATTATTCATCTTATTTTGAATGGATTAATAACCTTGAGTGGAATGATGTTCTATGCCATTTGATAAAGTTATTTTTTACACTGTATAAGTACATCTAATTGGTGCTTTATTCTTGATATTGATATGATACTTGGAAAAAACATGAGCTTATCATAATCTATTGCACACTGAGTAACACATCGACATTTTCAATACAGATTATATATGTTCCTTTCGTTACTTAGTTAGAAGACGTGTGTATGGCATCTATAAATAACGACAAAGGCTCATTAGTTTGTACTGCTTCTCGCTGGGTAAGCTACCCTTTTGATAAATTGGTTAAATAGCCCTCCAGCTGAAAGTGTACATGGTTGTTTCTGGACAGCTGGATGTCGTCTGCCACCACTATTATTCATTTCCCTACCTAACTTGGGGTATTGCATCTAGTGTTTCTTTGAACACGGAAGCAGGCCCTACGTACCATTGTGTGTATCGGTGATCCCCCTAGGAATCCTGAAACTTGTCCTATCAAGCCTGGGTGTAATGGGATATATTAAGTAAATGTTTGCTACATAATTTACTTTTATTTGATGTATTAATGTTTTAAATTCTTAAATGTTCATAATTCATATCATGTTCATGGTTAAGTATCAATTTGGTACTTTGTTTGTTTATTGCAAGTAATGCCATTTCAAATGGTTTATGGTGAATGTACTTTTCATTGAGGAATAATAACATCAATAATCACCATAACGAAGAGTGTGCATGGCTATCATACTTCCTAATCCTTTAGACACTTCCTTTAAAAGCTAGTGTTAGGTGTATAGTTGGTGTTTTTATTAGATAATCCTAACCAAAAGCTTGTACGGGGACTCCCCCTTGGATAGTCTAGGTTTGTTTATAGTTGGACATAGGAGGGAAAAAGCGACGAATCCCCTTCCGTTAGTGACACGTTGTTTTGGGGGTTCATAGTTGTGTCAGATTAGCAGTCGACCAGCATGTCCATCATCTTGGGCGGTTAGTTTGTGCATCAACAGGAAGGTAGCCTAACAAGATGGGACTTAGCTCGTCGACCAATTTAGAGTTGACAACAACAAGGGAGTGCATTGTGGAGAAGCCACACTTTTAGGCACAGACTAAGCCAAAAAGACATCTTTTTTAAGCATGATTGGTGGATCCACATGCTCGTGCTTGGAAGGAGTGAAAATTGTTAAATTAGCAGCAACAAGGAAGGTCTTCCTGCATGCATGTGTCCTTGCATGCAGAAGACTTAAATTAAGAAGCCAATTGTATTTAATTATTTTTCCTAAGTTTACTTTGGAAAATAACTAAAGTGATCTAATTGTTTATTTACTTTAAGTGAAAGTGAAATTAGGGTTTTTGCTTTACCTAAAGTTATAAAAGAGAGATCAATTGGTGGAGAGGACACACAATTGCATTCCAACAAAGACGGAGGAAGAAGTGTGAGAGAGAGAATTTTGGCGAAGAAGACAGAGGAGCACTAACTCAGGAAGGCAGCCCTAAATTGCAGAGGAGAGAAACAGGAGACTTTGGCAGAGGTACACCATACAACAGCAGCAGTAGCAGCACCGTACAGCAGCAAGCTGCCTTGGGAACCATGCCATCTCACAAGTTTTTCTCAGTGATTTTTGGGTGTTTTGATTTTTCTATCTAGGGCATAAATCGATTTTCTGATATTGTAAAAGCTCTATATTTTCTTAATAAAAATATCCTCTCATACCGCTGCACTGGTTTTCCCATATTGGGTTTTGTCTGGGGGTTTCTACCCAAAAATATTATGTCATTTCTATTGATGTGATTGATGTTGTAAATGGTTCTCAGTTTCCGTTGCATACTGTAAAGAAGCTCATGTGTGGTTATTTCAGTTAAATTTAAATATATTGTTTTAGCCCTAGTTGTGCTTTAAAGGAAAATTTACAAAAACCTCTTGCTTTGGAGCACGTCCTTCTTTCTTTTGACCAAAACTAGATGAGGGAGTTGTGTACCCTTATCCTGAAGTCTGAAATATTTAAGAAGAACATTGGCATGTCGAGCCCTTTTGGAGAGATTAGGTTGGAGTTTTGGTCAACCATTGCTGCAGTATGAATCCTATCATTTGTATTCAGTTATTCATTTGAGACATCCTGTATCCTTGGTTCTTCACACTCGATGGGTCTCAAAGTCTTCGGAGGAGCATTGGATGAGGCATGTGTACAATGTTTGGACTATATGGATATATTATAACTTATAAGCTGAGTGTTAACATGGCTTGTCATCTATCGTGGGCTTCCATCTAAGGCCAATTTGGCCAAGACTGGTGTCGAATGGTCTTTGTCTTGTCTGTCAACACTCGGAGATAGTTAGGCATATTTTCTAGGACAGCCAATTTGCTAGGCACTGTTGGAGCTTCTTCAAGACAGCATTTGCTGGTGCACAGTATTGTTTGGCGATGGCCAAGATTTTGTTTGTACTTCTTTTCATGGGCTTTGACATAGTTTGAGGTTAGTAGGGCCTTTTGTTTTATGGAAGCTGTAGTGTAAGCTTGTTTTTTATCATGAGACTAGCTCCTTGTTTACCTTTAGTTTGGTCTAGAAGGTTGAGGTTCATCATCAATGGTTGGCCAAAGGAATTTTGTTGATAAAATATGCTCATTATTGGGATCACACTCAGTACTCTGCCTTTATTCCTGCTCCAGTGGCTCCCGGAAGAGGTTATTAACTTATTATGTTCATAACTTCATTGTATATACGCTTCCACATTTTGGTTTTCTATTTGTAAGTATTTTTCTGTAAATATAAGACGTATTTTTCAAAAAGCAATTAGACTTGGATAGAAAATTTGCTACTTAACTTGAAATGCATATAACCTGCTGATACAAGATTCTCCAAGACTTGATATTGGAATACAAGATACCCAAAAATAACTCCAAAACAAATGCTTTACATATGTTGTGTCACTCACAAGAAATCGACGAATTGCACGTTCAATCTTTGAAAAGGTTGTGTCAAGAGCTTCAACTCGTCCACTGGCATGGCAACAAGAACATGGTTCACTAATCATATATGTTACACTTGGGCGAACCTGCATTGTCATCCAGGCATTCAGGAATTATTCAAAATTAATAAACCAACATATCGTAAGTCTAGAAAAAAGAAAAAAGAAAAAAAACAGTTTTGCTAAGTGTCACAACTCAAATGAGAGGAATTGACAATAACTGCAAGAAGTGTCCAAGAATGCATTCCCTTAAAAGAATGCTACTATAAAATAAGACCTAGATTGACAACCACCTCCTGGTTGATAAAATAAAACAGTAATCACAGCTATAGATCCATTTTGACAATCTGGAATAAAACTTATTATATATCAACATAATCATACAAAAATCCAAACGTGATTTTCACTCTCAAATCTTCCATAAGTGTTGACTCAGTTTGTTCATTTCTCTCTATGATTGATGATATCACTTGAAAGTTGAAATGCTCTGGTTCCAAATCAACTGGAAATAGTACATCGTCACCACATACTCTTTCCCTGCACTTCGGGTTAGTTCTTGCTAACCACCGGGGGAATCCTAGATGATTTTAGGAGTCAAACTATGATACAAGAAACAGTCGGTAACCCTCAAATCAAACCTACAGCTCACTTCCCTAAACAAATCTGTTCACAAAATTGAAAAAAAAAGTAATAAATGACTCAACTAGAAAATGGCACAGAAAATGATGTGATAATTATCTATGATTCAAAGGACTAAATGTAATGCAATTATTCCATGAAAAAATACACCAACAAAGAAGCAAAACAAAATTTTTGTTGAGAGGCCAAAAATGGAATGAAAACCAATGCAAAAAATTAATATGAAGTTGGCCACACAAACCAACGCAACTATATGAAACCTACTGATATAAATGCACAAAACAGAAATTATAGCGATTATGTATGACTGTCCTAGTAAACTAAATGCTGTTTTTTTATGAATTTTTTAATATTTTTACAACTTTAAGACATGGGAACCGAGAAACACATGGCTCTATTTCTTTGACAAAACTACATCATGCTAATCTTGCTGTAATTGATCTAAAATGGAAGAAGACAAAATAAGATAAGACAATTGTACTGATGTCCACTGAATGAAATTGACTTATATTCCTAATTTAATATGCTTAAGATGCAAGTTATCCAATGTTTTGATTGTGGAAGATTGTTGTAAATGAGAAAACAACTTCCAAGAGCATAGCATTAAATAAACCTGTGCCCTTTAATGGAGTCATAGAGAAGAAGAGGAGGAAAAGAATTGGGCGGAAGATAATCCAAGCCTATTCACTCCAACCCCATAATGATTAAGATCAATCACACATGAAAGCCTAAGAAAAGAGAAGTTTCACACATAAATAACCTTTAGTAATCACCAAGAAAATTGCCTTTATTATCAAAAGCTGTAGAATGAAACAAAGCTCTGACAAGTTTCAATAGCAATATTCTAGAGGTACAAATCAACTCTGCTGAATGGGACAGTACTAGTCACAACCCAGCTAAACCAATCACCACAACAGATACTCCATGCTAGTAATCAATCTCAATATCTGGGAAGAAGAAGCAAAGGAGAAGGGGAAAAGGACCAGCTCAACAGACAAAAGAAAATCATATCTTCCTCACCAATACTTTGAAGTTTCTACAATAATAGGAGAATGAGAAAAAAAAGAAGCTGAGATAGAAAATAGAATGGAGCTAAAAATAGTAGTCTCCAAATATAGCACTCATTTTTTGAGTGAAAATAGCATGTGTATGAAGAAACTATCCATCCAAGATATCACCCTCCTTCCATAATAACCACCCATAAGAGAAACTCCACTTGTATATGGCTAATTTCTTCTTTTAATGCACTGTTTTCAAGCCTAAAATAGACCCCAAAAATTTTCTAAGGCTAGAGAATCCCCTAAAATCCAGCCTTAAATCATAAGGATAAATGAGGTCGAAAATAGTATGATGAGCTAGGCTAATTTTAGGAAGGTGAAACTTTAAAAATAGCAATGTAAGATCCTCTAGGCCACGCACCCCTCAGCTATGGTCACATGAAAAGACCGTCTAGACTATGCCAAAATATAACTAGTACTAAAATTTTAAAGTGCTCGGAATGGCCTGAAATAAGACATTGATGCTGCTTGCCATACTGTGTACCGAAAAGTCCAATCACCCAACTAAAAACAACACTACAAAAACTAGCTCGTCCTCGAAATCCGTTGAAACCCATTGCATAGACAAATCCTCCAACTGGATCCTCGACTCTGAAATCATATCTGCAATCGAACCACCCACTAGGGTCCAAATGCTTCTAAAAATAGAAACTACTCGAATTTGCCTCAAAATAGAACTTGGTGCACATCTCCCCAAAGGGTGTCCAAAACTATGATCAAATCATGCCAAAGATGAAACTGCAAACTCACCCCAATCACACCCCGTGGGGGTGTTCAACCTCCCATACTTACTCTGGACTCTGAATACTGCACTGAATCTAGTATGGGGCACCTGCTGTCAATGCATCACTAATTCACATGCACCTTTGATGTGTCCTCTACCTATGTCGGTATAAAAATAACCGATCCAAACTCATTCCAACCATCTATCTCTGAATGATAAAGATACATGAGCATGTGCCAAGTCTGAAAAGCACTCAATGAACCATTGGTGTTGCGTCAATGGACTGACTAACCAATCCACCCCATAATGTACTCGGGAACTTTCAATGCCAAATGGTGAACTCTATACAATGATCTCGCCTCGAATGATATCCATGAGTATGTATTGTAGATTAACAATTGGATTTATCAGGTTAAATCCAATGTTAACAGTTCTTTTTGGTTAGTTATTATCTCTATTACAAACTCAAGAATCGGAAAGGTCCTTTCTAATGTTTGGAAATACATCTCGTGATCAAAACAAAGAAATACCATCCAAGCTTACAACGCTGCCATAAAAAAATTTAGGCTGGAAGGGCAACTCACTACTATCTCCATTTACATTGCCTTTAAGTTTTAGAAATTTTTATTTCTATTTCTATCTTCTTGTTGCATTGTTTTGCAATTTATTTGATGGAACTATTATTTTATTTACAATTTTATTTGATCATGAAATTCAACTTAGATAATAGGATTTAACATCTAATTATGGAGTTTCCCATTTAATAGATTCATGAGTACACATTATTTCTCCTCTCCCTATATTTGCTTTTCCTTGATTATTTGGTGACCATAGATACTAGTGGTGAACCTTACTAAAACTAAGGTTATGATCACTAACACTTCTAAGAACACTAGATGTTAGACTTGCACCTCTTCTTCAAAGGGGGGGAGGTGGAGATCACTACAACATATAATTTTGGGGGATCCAATTCATGATTATCCTAGTTTTAACTTGAGGCTTGCTTCCCGACCCCAACTCAGCAAGGGCACTGAATCTCTTTCCATACTTGAGCATTTAATATCCCAAACATTGATATTCTACTGCTTCACTATTCTAGGGCTTACTTGTACTCTCAAAATGTGCAAGAATACTGAATAAAAATTTGCATGCAAGGTACCGAGCCAATGGCCCTAAATTATAGCTGAACTAGGGCAAAGATTTATAGAAAGAAGATAAACACTTACCACTGATAATCAAGCTGATGATACTCCAGAGATAAGATGCATGCATATAGAGCTGGACTGGTGAAGCAATGATGCTTCCTTCCCGGTGTTACCGCCCGGCAGCACGAAACCCTCTCCTCAGCTAAAGGTAACGTTTTTGGTGAAGGAGGTGTCTGATGCAGGTGAAACCTTGCTAGGATGTTGGTCTTCCTGTGTCGAAGAGAATGACCGAAGCATGCAGAGGTTTTGACCCCTCTAAGTTGGCTAGCGAATTGTTCTCCCTATTTGGTGCTCATGCCCCCAGCCTCCTAGATCTGCTGATAATTGCTCTGGATGAGCAAACTAATGGCTGATAGTCACTCAAGACAGTGGAGTGACCCTACTAATGAAGATGAAGCTAACATGCGAAAGATAGACTGGGATTCAGAGACCCAGCGAATACTTTTGGGTTTTCCAGCTAAATCCTCGGCTGCACACGTGAACCCGCAAACAATCTTCCTGTGGATGTTGGATCACTGGATATGGGCACATAAGATGAAAGCTGATGGTGGACCTGAATGGCCTACCCTGAAAGAGACTAGGGCAGATATTTCACTGTCGAACCCTCGTTAGCTGAAGACGTCGTCTTCAACCCCAACTATTGCTGCTGCTCAAAATAGTCCAAATCAACAACAATAATAATAGATATCCTTTTGGCTCAATGACCCTTCTTATATAGCTTTAGCATGTACTTTTAGGGTCTGCATGTCACTTTTAGGGTTTGAACTTTATTTTTTGTATGCATGCAATTCTAATTGCTCGTTGACTTAAGACTAAAAAAATAAGACTTACATGCTTTATGATAATAACTCTGATGGCCCTCTTTACTACACTGATGACTTAATAATACTGAATAATTGTTCTAATATGCTCCCGGTATTAAAGGTCCTCGGTCAATTCCCTATTTATCAAAAACGGAACATTACAGTCCTCCCTCGCCAAAGATTGCTTGTCCTCGAGCAATGCCAACATGACTCCAAAATCAATCAAACTGAACCAACTGAATCCGAGGATGATCCCAGGGTCCCAAATTATCCTAAGAGATCTGTAGCACGCTCTGCTCAAAGCACTGCACTGCACGGTACCATCACAAGATATGCCATGGAAGCCTCTTATAAATAGAGTAACTAACCACGGTGTAAACGAGGTACCATCACAAGAGACCTCCTGAAAGCATCCTCTAGCAATCACCAAACTACCTGTCACTATAATCCCAGGGTCCCAAATCAATCTGAGAATTGCAGAGGTCAAAATGCATCCACCGCTACCTTACGTAGTATTGACACAAGGAGCATCCTGTAGACTCCCAAGTAACGCCATTAATAAACACTGTATCCATCCCTCATAAGGTCTCCCACCTGGATCCCAATGCAAACTTGTGCATCTTTCATCTCAAATATCCCAAGGCTCTTGTGAGACTATACCCTTGGCTAGGAATGTCTTCCCAAGAATCGCCCACTCAATAGGACACCAACTCTTAATCTCTCTCCAATCCAACCCCCAAAAAGGACCTTGTCCATAAGCACCATCACAAGGAATAATCTTACCAAGCTAACATTCTGCCCTTCTGATTTCAACTGGAATGCTCATATACTGCTGTCCAATTTCTCGATCCTGGCCAACCTGTAAAAACCATCCACCAGTATATAAATGTGAACTCAAGCTACTGGAAGCCTTGTCTATTTACTCCTTGTTATCACCAACCTTGTAGTTGCCTATGTGAGGTGGATCCAGGATGGACGGTAGAGGGACAAGCAACTAAGGAGGTGGAACCAAGACTGCCTAGACTCCCAAATGGATGGTTGTCACGCCAATCAAGGCAGCCTTCACTTTATGTGTCTTACCCTATGACAACAAAGGGGGACACCCAGATCTACTCCCGACAGGAGAGATCAAAACCTAGACACCAAATCATATCAAATGGACTTTGAGGTACGTAAGGTGTAAGGAGATGGAAACCCTAGATCTACGGATGATGTCACTAGGTGAACCAAGGCTTTGGATGAGGGTTTCAGAAGTTTGAGGCTTGATCCAAAGTGGGACACAGTTGACCTATGAAGTAAATACTAGATCTGGGGTTGAGGTACTACCAACAAGTGAGGATATCCGTTGCCTTGGGAAACGTGACCAATGCAGGGAGGTCAAGGACAGGATTGGGGATATCTAGCACCAATGGATAGACTCGATGATAGATGTGACAGTATCAAAGTTCCCGAGTCATCAAGGAAAGATCAGATTGCAAGGAAAAGAGGCCAAAGAGGGGCTAGCGCTAGGGTTGGAGATCAGTGCCTGTTGGACCTAGGGTAATGGAGTCAATATCTGCCTAGCGTTGGATTGGACCCACCTAGGAAATGCCTTGATCTATGGATCCAGAAAATTATTTGGCCAGAAAATTCAGTCTACAGGGGAAACCAACAGTAAGGTGGTTAGCACTAGGGTTTGGAGAGGCAGAACCTTAGATCTAGGACAATCTGGAGACCATCATCTCAGTGTTGGGGGTGATTCGGAGTGAGGAGGACCCGATCTACAAACCCAAGTTGTTATTTTCCCAGAAAAATCAGATCTTGGAAAAAGTCAAAAATTCAATGAGGGGCGCTAGGGTTTGAGAAGGCAGTTTCTCAGATCTAGGGCAAACCAGGCAGAATTAGCTCAACGTTAGGGGTGAATTGGTGATAGGGAGGCCCGATCTACAAAACCCAGCAGTGGTTTGTCCAGAGATCAAGCGGTTTATTTTGTAGTATTTTTGGTTTTTTATTATTTATGGATTTTTCAGTAAAATGAAGAAAGGCATGTGTCAATGGGTTGAGATCCGGAAGAAAGGAACTAACCTGCAAATCTTACCTAAAAATCCTTATAGATGCCTTGAAAGTGATGATCCCTACTATCCCGATCAATTTGAGAAGACCTGTGTGATTTCTAAGCCCAACGTTTTGCTCCAAGTGACAGCGCCCTCTCTCCTGCCAAGCAAACGTCAACAATATCAGATTTGTCGTATCATGAAATAAAAGCAAGATCTATAAAAAAGTAACAAGATGTAATCATATATCACAATGAAACTAATGAAAACCCTCTGATACCAGACGAAGCCAATCCAAACGAGTTGAGGATCCCCTGCAAAAACGCCCAAGATGAAGTCGCCCTCCTGTAGACAAGACAATGATCTCGAAAAAATATAGATCTCACACAAATTTCCCGAATGCTAGGAAGCAAAAGAATTTCCAATCACCATATAAGAACACCAGATGCAAAGGAGATCCAAAATATATCCACAAGAAAGTTTTTCTATTAATCAGATCCAAGAGCCAAAGACCCCTTACAAATTAGAAGCTCTCTCCTTTAAATAGGAATGAGAGAACCAAAATCCTAACCACTTTCAAAACGAGTGGCTAAGATTAAAAGATATAAATGTTCTAATTAATGGTTGAGATGAGCTCAACATACAATACATGGATCAATATAAGCATAAAGTACCAAAGTGGACTAGATCACCCATAAAGAGGGTACCCCACTCAACAAGAAATAAATGAAGCACCTGGTGGGTCCATGGAGTGTTCACTAACTCCCTCTAGGTGCCCCATGGCACAATAAAACAATATATTGTTTTAATTTTTTGACTTTGTGCCTCCTTGAGGAAATCATGAGCCTCCCAAAGCTCCAGAAAATAATATAAAAATGCCCAAAAATAGGTGTGGGTCCAATGAAGTGCTGCAACTGCTGGAGAAGGTGCGGAGGACATCACACTCATCATCATGACTCATCCCATGTCATTTCCTTGCCTCAGTAGCCCAAATCAATTTCTTCAATAGCCATTTAATCACTTATTAATCTGCCTTGGGAAATGTGAACCTGCCAAAACAACCTCCTAGGGTGTCTGCGTTGTCCAACTGAGCTCACTAGGCTCTCTGGGATGGGGGTACTATGGTACAATCAAGTGGCTGCACCCCCCATGCCCCATCCCATACAGCACCCTAGGAGATCCCATAAAAACATCTCTCTGCTCAGACACATCATCCTGTGAAGCAAAACTGCATCATACAGGTAGAATGAGCCTGATCATCTCTGCAAGTGCCTAGAACTAAAAATAAGCTATCTCACTAGACTCAAAGAGTCCAAATCCATCTAGGGTGCATACTCATACCCTTTCCAGGTCTCTGCCTGATCATCAACAATATCCAATAGATAATATAATCACCTGTAAATGATCAGATACCAATAATATAACTCAGACTATCATCCATCTGTTGCAAGTGTTATAAGGCTAAGACATGCTCTACAAATCATTTAAGTAACAATTATAACAAGTAGCAGTCACCTCACTGGCAGTACATCAACCAAATACATACATAGGGTTTTATTTATTATTACTCAGACCAGACTTTCAGGACTATACTCACTTCATAATTGTAGTCAATTTGCTAGTGAAGGGTGAAGGTTGAAATTGACAAGTCTAGGGCACAGTATGACTACCATCTTAACATCATGACACTTTGGATATGGAAAGGGAATACTCACTATAACCACATGCCGGACAAACAACAACACAAGGAATGGCAGTGCCTCACAAATGGTTGAGTTGTTCAAAGAGTGCTTATTCAACTTAGGCATCATGTCTACATTAAGTTTGATCCAGTTTCATTAGGACCATCAATTTTATTTCCATGGCCTTTTTGGCCTATATGACCCTTTGGGACTTCACAAGTGCTTAAAAGCACAGCTAATCGCAGCTTTCATCCAAGACATATTCAAATTTATAAGGTAAGCAATATTTGGATATAGCATATATTTAACCATTGCTTTTGGGACCTTTTCTTATACCCTTCACGAGGTATTTTAGCATTTCATTGCTCTTGCCCTTTGCTCACATATGTTATGAAACACATTTTAGAATTTACATTTTCCACGGGCATATATATATAAATATTTCCAATACATGTAGTACATGAGCTTTCGGTTTTAGCCAACAACATCTCAAGTGACCCGGGGGAGTTCTGCACAGTGCCAAACATCGAGACAACCGACCAGAGTGATTTAGGCATACAATCCAACTCACCAAAGGCAAGTTCTGACACCAACTCAGAGCCGAGACACAATAGAAATAGGGAGGTTTGTCCAACAAAGGTTCTAGCGGGGAAAAGTCCTCCATGCCACAAGTCAAGTAGTAAGTCGGGTTAAAAAATAACTGGAAGGTAATGGATGGATGGAGACAGTGAAAGATGAATCCAACACTAGCAAGCCAAAAAATGGTGGGAATGACTACCTCTATTCTCCCTAAGGAGGCTAAAACCAATGAGTATAGATCAGAAACTTCCAAGTCTAAGTAGGGACATCAATACATAATACAAATACATCCAAGTCCATATATTTATGACCGCCAGATCATGACACTAAATGCTAGTATATGTCACAAAAATGAGTATAAGAGCAATGATAACCATAACACAATATAATAAATGCTGAGTCATAACCATGCAAATAATCCATCTGAACCATCATCTGTCCAATGAGAAAACACTAAAACCAATCTGGGCATCACCAACTGCTCTGCAAATGACTAAATGGCTACATCAGTCCTCGAATATGAGTGTCCTGAGACTCACTCCTGACATGGGACAGTATAACAGTCCACTAACAAAATAATGATCCGTCAAAACTGCTCATCTCAGCATCTCATATGTAAGAGATCTGGCTGAAAAATGTACTGTATCTGAAAAATAGAATATGGTAGCCTGGCTACTATATATGTGATAACACTCCTAAAGAGGAATGCTTTGAAATGCAATAGTATGTTTCTTCTGCTGCCCCATCAAGGAATCCAACTGCTCTTCAATACTGGAAATCCTGATCGCTGACTCGAAGTATCTTGGTCCTCTCTTTCGTTGCTAGAATGCTTTCTTTAACACGTTCAATCTTCTTTCGGTGACTATCATTTGGAAGCTCTATCTCATACATGTATAAACTCTCCCTAACCTCCACGTGTGACTGCCCACTGTCTCAACTGTTGTGCTCATTGCCTTGCACCTCATGTATCTCGCCTATCATAACTGTCTGAACTCCTGCTGTAGGTGATGAAGAGTGTACCAACTCCAACTCATCACACGAATTGTCCACAATCTGACTATCGGATGTCCTGGTGTCGCTAGACTCACAGGATGGCTCTAATCCTATCTCCTCATGCACATCCTCATCATGTACTGTTAACTCCAAATCAAGCTCACCATCAACTTGTACTTTGGGCTCATCTTTCTCCACTCCTTCAACTATGTTTTTAAGGAAATCTTGATCCAAATCTGTGGGTTGGCTCCCGAACATGATGGTGTAATAGTCTTGAAAGGACAATGCTGCACATACCTCATCACCCAAGGCTAGATATTCCCAGTTGGCTCCCGAACATGATGGTGTAATAGTCTTCAAAGGACAATGCTGCACATACCTCATCACCCAAGGCTAGATATCCCAATATCGAGGCAAGTGTTGCAGTGTTGCTAACCTTTGCGAATTTCCAATCAAGATCCTTCCCATTGTCTTCATGTTCTCACAAGCTGGCAAATCATGTTCTCACAAGCTGGCAAAACAAAACCTTTGTTCTGACATACACTTCACCAACATCACTGACATGAATTTGCATGTGCAAGCATGCATCAACATGCACTTTTATTCAATTGCTATGTGCCCACAGCTAGCAAGGATTATGCTCTGATACCACTATAATATCCCAAACATTGATATTCTACTGCTTCACTATTCTAAGGCTTACTTGTACTCTCAAAATGTGCAAAGATTTACAGAAAGAAGGTAAACACTTACCACTAATAATCAAGCCGATGATACTCCAGAGATAAGATGAATGCATATAGAGCTGGACTAGTGAAGTAATGATGCTTCCTTCCCAGTGTTACCACCCTGCAGCACAAAACCCTCTCCTCAGCCTTAAGTATACTAAATCCCCTACCTCAAAGCTCCGCTCAATCCTGTGTTTGTCGGCATACAACTTCTGTTGACTCTAGGTTGTTTGTAAATTCTCCTTCAATATTTTCAGAATGTCCTGACTGTCCTGTATCCAATCCTTAGCCTTAGGAGCCCTACTAAGGTTTGTCGTTACACCAAAACCTACAGATTTTGGTGAACATTTAAAACCCAACACAAGGCCCTATCTCCAGGAGTGGTGGTTAAACCACTTGTTTTATATTCCCAAAGGTGCGACGGTTATACCATGTGGAGGTATTCGATACTCCATCACCCCGCCTCTGGCGTAGCTCGGGGGCATTGAACCTGAGAGCTCAACTCTGATACCACTGTAATATCCCAAATCCCGATATTTTCTATTTCTAAGCAAATCTGCTGATACAACTGGGCATGCAAACTGCCATGCAAAAATCCCTATTTTATAGCAAAAATTATGGTTAGGGTTTGTGAGATAGAATGAACACTTACCACTGATAAGCCGGCTAGACTACTCCTGAGAGAGTATGCAAGCACCAAGAACTGAATCGGAGATGGACAGATATCTTCCGCTTCCGGTGAAACCCCAACATGCAAGAACCTAAGTCAAAAAAGGGTGACGTTTTCAGTGAAGGAGGTGTCCAATGACGCTGTCGATTTGCAGGATTGATAGCCTTCCTGTGCTGGAGAGAATGCTTGGTACATGCGGAGTTTCTGAGGTCTCTAGGCAGGATAGCGACTTGCTCCAGAGAGGCAGTTGCTCACGCCCCCTTGATCCTGAAATAGCTAGTAACTTCTCCAGATGAGCACGGACGGATCTGATAATCACCGGGTACCGGAGTATGATGCTGATGATGAGAATGGTGCCCGAGGTTTGGAGTAAAGCTGAGATCTGAAGGCCCAGCAACTGATTAGGGCTTTCTGGCTGAAACCCCCCCCCCTTACGACTGCACACGTGTCCCTGCAACGATCTATACCATATACTGGATAACTTATGAATGAATGTAAGAGAAAATGGTGAACCTGTATGGCTTACCCTGAATGAGACTAGAACAGATGTTTCACTGCCGAAATCCCGTTAGCTGAAGACTCCGTCTCCAACCCCAACTGTTGTGTGGCACGCTGTGCTGCTATCCAAGAGCTCCCGAAATAATAATCATCAAAAGTGAAGTCTCCTTTCGCTTTATCCTCCTTTTATAACTTTCAACTGTGAAAACCCTAATCTTTGACCTAATTAGGTCACTTTATCTTCTAATTTGCAGTTGACTTGCATGCATGCGGATGGAGACTTAAAGAGTGCATGCATCATTAAATAATGCTTGGATGGCATGCACGAAGGTGGCCTTTGGCCCTGGTGGCCCTTTTTGACCCAATGATGATGCCCTAGATCTTCTATGGATGGCATTAGTCCTTAGTTGATTCCCTAGTTGTCAGTAACCGCTCGAACCCACAGGAATCACATAGGTTAGCGGTTTTGGGCCTCAAGGCCTAATCGGAAGAGGACATTACAATGCACATGCAATAAGTGTCAGTTAACCTCTAGCAGTGTTCCCCACACTCTAGTGACTGGTATATGTGGCCCCATTAGGCCAAGTGGACCCAATGGTACTAGTGGAACCAATTAATTAATTAAGGTTCCTAAGTTAGGCTAACTAATCTAATAGACAGTATGGTCAAGGGAGGATTAATAATCCTAACAACAGCCTCATTTGGTGTAGTGTTGGACACACCCCCATGACTCCATCTATCCCACACGTCTTTGTGCAAAACCACGTCAAACAAGATCCAGACATATTCCCAAGTACTTTCGAGTATATCAAGGATCTCGTCTTTCCCGTATTCAATTCATCTTAAAAATCTTAAAATCAACCAAGAACATTTGCACAACATTTCCCATTTTCAGGAGCATCTCTTTTAATTTGTTAAATCCATTTGACAATGGTTATATTGCAATTATTATTATTTTTCTTTTAGTAAATTATATTGTAAATGCCAAATCTATGTTGTTGATATTTATTATTTAATTAGGTTGAAAGTTCTTATTTTGATCAATTTACAAAACTCCTGTTGCCGCCTAATACACACTTTATGACACGGAGAAGTCTCCAACCCGCTTTGTGTGTCCTTGGGGGCAAGTTAGAGCTGGGGACCACTGTCACCACAGTCCACAACTCCTCCGTTTAGGCAAGATCCCAACAGAGCCAAGGGGGTAGTCCCTACAGGAAAACTAAGTTCCAGATTTATTAACTATTAGTTAAAGGGATCTTTTATTAAGATTACAAAATTACAAGACCAGTGCCTAGATTAAATGGAGTCAAAAGATTACAAGTTACAAACTTACAAAAGAATTTAGAATGATTATCCACAGTTGCCTAAGCTAAGCAAAATCTACAAATTACTAAACAATATGATGCCACCACAAGAGTTTGCGAAACTGAAAGAAATACTTGTAACTGAAAAGTGAAAAGCTTGTAGTAAAAACTTTGAACAGCAAGGCAAAGATAAATAACAATGACCTGTGTTTGTAGGACGTTTTGCAATGTCTCTTGTAAATTTTAATGAATTTTATTAGAGTTGAAATCTTTGATTAAGTTTTCGAACCGGTGGTGTGTCTACCCCAATCTAGTATTTCTCAAGTCAAAGAGGGAATGCTGTTGCGCTCAACAAAGTGGGAGCAAAGCCCACCCGTAGCTCACAGGTCCAACCCCAATGCCCCGGTGCTCAACAAGGAGGACGTAAAACGCCTACAGACCCCCCACGGTCTATTACCCCAAGTCGCCTCCGAGGCACTGTTTTTAATCAACAGGAAAATTACTAGATGGATGCCTATTAAACTAAGACTTCTCTATCCCCTGTCGTATCTCGTGAGTACCCCGAAGGGTGATAATCGAGTAGAGGAGCAGGAAATAGTGAAGTTGTTGTTGGTTAATTTTAGAAGTAAATTTTAGTCTTGGTGATTAGCATGCAAGGTAAATTTTAAGCTATCAACAAGATCAACCAAGCGGTATCCCTTATGGGAGGTGCTGGTACTTGATCTTGGACTGAAAAACAGAATGTGAAGATTGTAACAGAAAAGGAAAGAAAGTTGTTTTTTTAATTAACTAAGCCCCCACTTCTCCTGCTTTTCATATCCAACTTGAAGTCCCTAAAGGGAGATGACAAGTGGATAGAGGATACACAAGATAGGTGGGTTGTATGATTACTTCTTTGATAGAAAATGAAAATTAAATCTAACTACTTTGAACAGCAAATTAAAAGAAAAAACAACTAACTAAAGCAATGCCTAACCGCACAGCAATCTCTGTGACAGAGATGGTGGTCTGTCACAGAGATAGTGGGTAATCTGAAAATAAAACTAGAAAGGAAAATACAGCTAGTTAAAATAGTAAACTAACCTCACAACAATCTTTGTAACAGAGATGGTGGTCTGTCACAAAGATAGGTGGGTGAATAGAAAAAATAAAACTGAGTAAACTAACCTCACTTCAATCTCTGTGACAGAGATGGTGGTCTGTCACAAAGATAGGTGGGTAAACAGAAAAATAACTTGTAAATAAAACTAACTCTAAACAACTACTTATACAAATTTACAGCAGAGAAATACCCCAAAGAGAACTTCTCATTTGGGGTTTACAATGTAATAGAAGAGAGAGAAGAAGTGTAGTTTAGGGCCTCTTTTGGACCAAATTTTTTCTGGGTTTTTTCTGGGCAATTTAGGGCAGCATAACCCCCTCTTTCTGTGCATAAACCTGCAAAAAACAAGCAACTTTACTTGCTGGAAATTACTGCAGAAAACTAAAACAGAAAGTTAGAAAAAGTTAGTGTAAAACCCAGAAATTTTACAGAAAATCTGAACTTTAAAATTTTAAAAAAATGAAATTTCAGCAGTTGAAAAAGAAAGTTTTGGGGCTGTAAATGGTGTATAAACGGGAGAATTTAAAGCCTATACTAATATATAATGGATGGGGGCACTAAAACAAGGGTTATATTCACTATACAGTGAATAAAACCCAGTTTCAGGAAGCAAAACAGAAAAAGGCCGAATTGAAAATTTGAAAAGACCAAACCCTTGGAGAGATATCCCTGCTTGGAAAACCTGCAAACAAATCTACATCTGCAAAAATATGTAAGCCTAGTGATGAATGTCTAACAATCCCTGCAAAATACTTTGAAGAAAAATTGCTAAACCATTCACAAAAGAGGGTAAAAATACTTTTACTCTCTAATCTCTCCACAAAATACTTTGTGGAGAGCTAACTAGACTAATACAAATATGCAAAACTAAAAAGATACAAGTTACCTCACAAGAAATGGATCATGAAGAATGTAGAATGTAGCACCATGTCCCTCCAAAGAATTTCTTTGATTAAATGGCCCAACTAGGGCAAAAAGATTACAATAGCCAAAAGAATATGGGAGAAGAGTGGGGAAATATTCCGGCAGCATAACAATAGCATGAGAGATCCTGTTAAATGAGGAAGTGAGACCCTCATTATATAGTTGAGGAAGACCCCAACTCCTTGAAGATCAACGGCCAAGATTAGATCTAGATCTAAATTAGATCTCCACCACTAGATCTAGGTATTTGACTTTGCACCCATCTCAACCATTCTACACCCTTAGATTACTTTTCAATCCATGGCTTAGGTGCTTGATCCATGTCTTAATGCATCCACACCCTTAGATCTAGGGTAATCATGACTCAAGTGGGGCCTCCTTTGACTCAATTTTTAATTTTATTATTTTTAATTCATCTTTAATTTTATCTTGAATTTTTTAATCTTTTATATAATCTTTAAAATTTTATTTTTAATTTTTAATTTTTAATCTTTATTTTATCTTTTACTTTTTATTTTTAAATCTTTTAATCTTTTATTTTATCTTTTACTTTTACTTTTTATCTTTTTTTATTTTTTAATCTTTTAATCTTTTATTTTCAAGTTTTAATCTTATTTTTTATCTTTTTATTTTTTATTTTTTAATCTTTTATTTTTATTTTTTATTTTCTATTTAAATTTTTTTTTTTAATTTTTTAATTTTTAATCTTTAATTTTTTAATTTTTAATTTTTAATTTTTATCTTTTGTTAAGACAAGAGGAGCACCCCACTTGGGAAATCTTCAAAAATTATTTTGACCATGGGGAAGGTTTATTTAAATAAAAATTGACTATGCTTAGTCACCCCCCAAACTTAAATACCATGGCCTTATTTGATTTTTTCCTTCAAAATCAAATAATTTAAATTTTTGACTTAGGGAAATTAATTAATTCCCTAGGAAAAATAGACCTTGCTTAGCCAAAAATGGCCTATCTCCTCAACCCCCTATCAGAATGACGTGGGACTCGAAGCAGTGGCTTAGGGGGTTTCATAGCAATTTACCTTGCATTCATAGCCCCTATTACAAAGTGCCAGTGCTTGAGCAATTACATTATTACATCAAAACTGAGTTAATTAACCACCAAGGGGTGAAATTAATTAACTAGAAAAAATAAATAAAAAACAACAACAACATAACGAAACTCCGCAAAACTCTATACAAATGTCCAGCATGGTCATGAATAACATTTTGAACCCTTAGCCACCCCATGGACTTGACTGTTAGAACGCTCGTCACCACTTTGGAGGATTTTGAGTGAAAAACCAAACCAATTAAAATCGTTTAAACAACAAGATTAATTGGAAAGGGAAAAAACACTCGATGAGGGGACTTCCCTAACAACCAGTTCCACAGTGTGGCATCCATATCATATGACCCACACTAGCACATATAATTACATTAATTTTCCCACGCAGGGGAGCGGACATTTCGTTTTACAAAGGGGCAATTGCCCTGCAGAAGTGAAAAAATCCTCAGATTTTTCCAAGGTACAATTTGTACAACTATGTACATCTTCAATGTACATGAGGTTGCCACCTAGTCGAAATAGGTGGGCAACAACTCCTATAAAACTTACTTCCATTTTTAATAGACAAACCATAACAAAGAGCCTTAGCAACTCTTTCTAGGGAAAACCCCCCTTGGCTTTGTTAGGAGTTCTGCCTAAACGGAGGAGTTAGGATCAAGTGACAGTACCTGACTCAAGACTTGCCCCCAAGGACTCACCGAGCGGCTTGAAGATTTATGTTTTGCTTCCCCCCAGGTGTGTGTAAGGTGGCAACAACACCAATAAAAAAAGTTCATTAAAATGATCAATGGCTTTATCCCCTTACAGTAGATCTGAATTATAACAACCAACTTTTCTTTGATCTTTGAAGTTTGAACTCCACCTCGATTACTTGCACACTTTTTCTCACATTTATATTTTGTATATATTTGGTTCATTTTAGGATTCTCATCCCCATGTACAATCCATTATATAATATGAGCTAGTGTCTTTCACATGCAATCCAAACATCTAGCATTGATTGTGGTTGCATAACAGTGAGTGTTTTGCAGCTGTTATTCACAGTTATCTTTTACTTATTGGTTAAGACCTAAATATTCCCTATACTTCTTGACTTCATAACCCTTGAATAAGCCAGTAATCTACTAAACTTCACCACTTAATATATTGAAAATCTCAAAATATTCAGGTTTTACCAATCTAGAAATTATTACAAGTATGAAAAGACAGATTGGTAAACCCATCAAGGAAATCCCCCTTGTGCTAGAGAAAAAACAACCCAAAGAGAGAAGCAACCACCAAGGTGACATGGGGTGGTGCTTTTCTCGAACCTTTTATCACATCCATAGTAGCCGAGCTACCATGATGCAACAGACCACCTTTTTTACCCCAAGCCAGAGTCAGCCATACATTGAGAGGATCTTATTTTTTCAGCAGTGATCAATGGCTGAGTACATGCAGAGTATCAGAGCAGTGTGCCAGCTTTCCTTTCTTGATGAACCTCTTGATAAGCCCCAAGGGAGGCTTGCTATGTCATGGTTTATGCTGAGCCAAAGTAGTCCCAGCACTTGTGATTGATGAGCTTTCCTAGCCTTGTCAATACAACAGAGACAGATTCAAAACAGGTATATGTGG
Organism: Pseudotsuga menziesii; assembly: GCA_001517045.1. NCBI lineage: Eukaryota > Viridiplantae > Streptophyta > Pinopsida > Pinales > Pinaceae > Pseudotsuga > Pseudotsuga menziesii. The sequence goes on along the minus strand of LPNX011055183.1, from coordinate 105,355 downwards.
TTGATCAAGTACATGGCATGTGGGTTGCATATTATGGTTATCTTTTGTTTATATTAGTATATTGGACTTAGCCATGCAGTGATGTTGTTGGTGATCTTTATCTTCTTGAGTATCACATGGAACAAGGGTGCAGTGTCAAAGTTGTGTTAGATGTATGGTTTCCAGTAGAATTGTCCTTTGTTAGTTGAGTTCATCTCCCATTCATTTACTAACACCACCTTTTCACTTGTCCTCCACCCATCTGTAGCATTCATATAGTAGGCTACCCTGCGACTATGGGTATGAATGGTGTGATCAAAGAGATTTCCCAGACATGTTTCCTCTATGTATTGATAGGCCTCCATGTTTTAACTCGGTCTCGGCTTTGGAATGTGGAAGTGTCCCCATTAGTCCTCCAAGCAAGTTGTCCTACTATCATTACATGCATATGTATGATTCTTGATATATTTAAATGAAATGCAAGCAAAACGGCTATTCGAATAAAATTGAAAGTACTCATGATGAAAGCTGCAAATAGTTGTGTTTTTTAGCGCATGTTAAATCGTAAGGGGGTCAATATATGAAAAGGGCCAAGAAAAGAATATGTGGAGCAAATGCAAAATCTAAATAATTGCGGGCCACATGAGAATCTAATGGGGTTATCCAAAGCTTTCTACCCATTTATGAGACATGCCATTCCCTAGTGTTTGCCTCTCTTGCACATGTCACTTTGGCTCCCTTTGTTCCATTCTCCTCTGAATGACCATTAAGTCTGCTCATCAGTCGCACCCCTTGACCGAGCAATAGATTCTCCACTCCACTCAGGGATAATGAGAGATGGCCTCATTGGCACTCCACTATTGTTCCTACTTTGACATGTGCTGTATGCTTCTATTGCATTATCGATCGCCAATGCATATTACTACTTGGGTTCAACTCTATTACTAATATATGCAAAGGATGAGTTTTCTTAACCCAATGCATGCAGGGATGATGATCTATAAACACATTTATGGTTCAGCCACATTGTGACCAGTTTGACCAGCATAAAAATAGGCTCCATGAAAAATTTGCATCTGTAATGTCCTCTTCCGATTAGGCCTTGAGGCCCAAAACCGCTAACCTATGTGATTCCTGTGGGTTCGAGCGGTTACTGACAACTAGGGAATCAGCTAAGGACTGATGCCATCCATAGAAGATCTAGGGCATCATCATTAGGTCAAGAAGGGCCACCGGGGCCAAAGGCCACCTCCGTGCATGCCATCCAAGCATTATTTAATGATGCATGCACTCTTTAAGTCTCCATCCGCATGCATGCAAGTCAACTGCAAATTAGAAGATAAAGTGACATAATTAGGTCAAAGATTAGGGTTTTCGCAGTTGAAAGTTATAAAAGAGGGATAAAGCGAAAGGAGACTTCACTTTTGGATTATTATTATTTTGGGAGCTCTTGGATAGCAGCACAGCGTGCCGCACAGCAGTTGGGGTTGGAGACGGAGTCTTCAGCTAACGGGATTTCGGCAGTGAAACATCTGTCCTAGTTTCATTCAGGGTAAGCCATACAGGTTCACCATTTGTTCTTACATTCATTCATAAGTTATCCAGTATATGGTATAGATCGTTGCAAAGACACGTGTGCAACCGAAAAGGGGGGTTTTCAGCCAGAAAGCCCTAATCAGCTGCTGGGCCTTCAAATCTCAGCTTTACTCCGAAACTCAGGCACCATTCTCATCATCAGCATCATATCCGGTACCCGGTGATTATCAGATCCCTCCGTGCTCATCCGGAGCAGCTATCAGCAATTTCGGGATCCAGGGGGCGTGAGCAGCGGTCTGTCTGAAGCAAGTCACTATCCTGCCTAGAGATCTTAGAAATTCCACATGTACTAGGCATTCTCTCCGGCACGGGAAGGCTATCAGTCCTACAAATCGGCAGCATCATCAGACACCTCCTTCACTGAAAGCGTCACCCTTTTCTGACTGGGGTTCTTGCTGCTGGGGGTTCACCGGAAGCAGAAGAGATCTGCCCATCTTCGATCCAGTTCTCGGTGCTTGCATACTCTCTCAGGAGCAGGCTAACCGGCTTATCAGTGGTAAGTGTTCACTTTGTCCCACAAACCCTAACCCTAATTTTTGCTATAAAATAGGGATTTTTGCATGGCAGTTTGCATGCCCAGTTGTATCAGCATATTTGCTTAGAAATAGAAAATATCGGGATTTGGGATATTACAGTGGTATCAAAGCGATCTTCTTGGCCAGCTGTGGGCTTAAGAAATGAAACGTAGATGAATACAGGAGGAGACCCTTTTGTAACCTATAGGAGGAGGAAGAGTAGATACACAGGGGAGTTTGAGGATATCCAACTAGAAGATACCAATTCAGATATGGAACAAACAGGTATACACTTGGATAGGGGAAAAGGAATGGGAGAAGAGGAGGATCGGATGGAGTTTCGCAGCTTGGTTTCTGCATTACAAGACTTCGCCAAAGGACAAAAAGATGTACTCAATGCAATCAACAGATTATCAGCGAAACTGGAAACAGGTATCAAGTTCAACAGTACACCTCCCTCACCGGTAGATCGGGGATCTACAAGCAGCAGTGGAAAGATAGCGTACACTAACATTCAGAATACTCCGCACATATACAACAGACCTTCTATTAGGCCTACCATGCCTCACTTCTTGGCAGATACAGTAGGGGGCCCGGCTATGCAGGTAGAACCTAGCAAGCCTTTTGGGGCTTATTTACAGGAGTATAGAGACTTAGGGGATGAATTTCATGCTGCCATGTCTTTTTCAGATTTCTGCAACATGAAGAGTAGGAACAGGCCCAGGAATTTCAACAAGAGTTTCAATCACAACTATGAGCTGCAGAAGACCTTAGGCAGGTTGACCATCCCAAACTTTGATGGGACTCGCGAAGGATCAGCGACGATATGGGTTCAAAAGTTGGATACCTATTTCCAACTCAACCCCATGACAGAGACAGACGCCATTAAATTGGCTACACTTCACCTGGACGGAGAGGCTCATGAGTGGTGGTACCACAGATTGGTGACATTGGGTCACAACACCATACATTCCTACGGAGAGTTCACTCTGAAGCTCATAGAGAGGTTTGACAGGAAAGATCCAAAGATACATTTCAGGGAGTTGGCTCAACTCAAACAGACCGGTAGTGCAGAAGCTTTCATTTCAGAATTTCAAAGGATAGCCATTATGGTAACAGATGTGTCAGAGAGCAGATTGACTATGTTATTCACTGAGGCCCTCACAGAGCCACTACGGAGATGGGTGAAAGCCTACAAACCCCTCACTCTAGAGTCTGCAGGATGCCATTAGCAGAGCAAGAGATCTTTAGGATTCAGTCCCCAAAAACAAATTCCCCCTGAAAACCAATTTTCCTGTTAGGGACAAGGACAGGAAACCTTTCAAGCAGGATGTGCCCAAGAAAACCTGGTTAGACGAGGACACTAGGAAAGATCTGAGAAGGAAGAAACTATGCTTCACCTGTCAGGAACCATGGGTACCAGGACACAGGTGTGCAGGGAAGGCGAAGGCTCACTACATTGAGGTATATTCAGATAGTGATGAGGACTATGAACAGGAAGCCACAGAAGAACTACGGGCAGCTGAGGAGGAATCACACCAGGGTGATACACCAGAGGGGGTCATTGCTACATTATCTGGAGTACCAAGATTCCATACTCTCAGGGTCAGGGGAGTAGTATAGGGTCACAGGGTAGGAGTATTGATTGATGGGGGAGCCACCCACAATTTCATTGACTCCGCTTGGGTGGCCAAGAGAGGTATTCAGACCGAGAAGTTCGAAGGATTCACTGTAACAGTAGCCGCGAACTCCAGCATGGAGTGCAACTACTGGATCCCAAAATTGAATGTCGCCTTAGGTAACTATCAGATGACAGACTCTTTCTATGTAGTGGATGTAGCGGATACTCATGTGGTATTGGGTGTTCAGTGGCTTTATTCTATAGGGAAATACACTACAGACTACAGGGCAATGGAAATGGAGTTCCAGGGGCCAGATGGCAAACGGGTAGTTTTGAGGGGCATGAACACTTATCCCCCAAAACCGGTATCGTCACAGAGGATGGAGGCAGTACTCCGACAGGATGATATAGAATGGGCTGCAGAATGTTTGGCCACCTTCAGGAAACCCCCAGAGACCAGCACACAACACCCAAGTGACATTCAAACCTTGCTACAGAAACATGAAAAGGTTTTTCAAGACCTTCCATCAGGTAGACCACCAGACCGAGGTTTTGAACACATCATCGAGCTAGAGGAGGGGCCACAAGCAGTCATCACCACTCCTTACAGGCATCCCAAAAGGTACAAGGATGAGATTGAGAAAACAATCAAAGAATTACTAAAGCTTGGATATATTCGGCCCAGTTCTAGCCCCTTTGCATCCTCAGTAGTACTGGTCAAAAAGAAGGATGGTACACTGTGAATGTGCATCGATTATCGAGCACTCAACAAAAAGACCATTAAGAACAGGTATCCCATTCCCAAAATTGACGAACTCATGGATGAGCTTCGGGGAGCTCAATACTTCTCCAAGATTGATCTTCGCTCAGGATACCATCAGATCAGGGTAAGGGACCAGGACATCTCCAAAACAGCTTTTCGCTGTCACCATGGTCACTGTGAGTTTTTGGTCATGCCCTTTGGACTTACCAATGCTCCGGCCACTTTTCAGTCATGCATGAACCACACCTTCAGAGCACAGCTACGTAAGTTTTTGCTCGTATTCTTTGATGACATCCTGATTTACAGCAAAACATGGGAAGAGCATCTAAAACACCTGGACGAATCATTGAATATTTTAGAAGAACATTCGCTTTATGCAAAAATGTCCAAGTGTGAGTTTGGCATGAAGGAAATGTTGTATTTAGGACACATAATCAATGCAGAGGGAGTACAAGTTGATATGGAGAAAATCCGAGCTATCAGAGATTGGCCCGCGCCAAAAACAGTTACAGAATTGAGAGGTTTCTTAGGTCTGTGCACTTATTACCGACGGTACGTTAAGGGATTCTCCCAATTTGCAACATCCCTCACAGATCTCACCAAGAAAGGAGGGTTCACTTGGACAGACTTAGCACAGAAAACTTTCGAGGAGATGAAGGTTATTATGAGTTCTTGTCCAGTTCTAGCATTACCAGACTTCTCACAACCCTTTGTAGTAGAATGTGATGCCTCAGGGGAAGGGTTAGGAGCAGTGTTGATGCAGAATCATCACCCTATTGCATTTGAGAGCCGTAAACTGAAGAACTACGAGCGCCATTACTCCATATATGACAAAGAGATGCTAGCCATTTTGCATGCTCTCACAAAATTCAGACAGTCCCTGGTGGGCAGTAAGTTCAAAATCAAAACCGATCATAACAGCCTCAAATATTTCCTAGAGCAGAAGGAACTGAATGAGCGACAATAGAAATGGGTCAGCAAAGTACAAGCCTACGATTTCAAGATCGAGTATGTGAAAGGTAAGAATAACGTAGTAGCTGATGCATTATCCAGACGTCCAGCCCCATTATCTCTCAGTAGTATATCCACGGATTGGAGGGCACTTCTCTTAGTGGAATACTCCAAAAATAAATTCGCTTGCGAATTATTGGACGGGCAAATTCAGGATGACAGGTACAGGATTGTGGATGATCTCATCTATTAAAAAAACAGGATATACCTCGTTCCAGAATCCACATTGAGGAAAAAGATCATTCAGGCAGCCCACGATTCTCCTTTATCAGGGCATCAAGGTTTCTTAAAGACCTACAAGCAGATCAGAGAGAGGTTCTCATGGAAGGGCCTCAAGGGGGAAATTATGCAGCATGTCCGGGAATGTAGCATCTGTCAGCAGAACAAGATTGCGAACACCCATCCAGCAGGGTTACTCCAGCCACTACCGATTCCAGAACAGAAGTGGGAAAGCATCTCCATGGACTTTATTTCAGGCTTGCCCAAGGTCCAAGGGCGAGATTGTTTATATGTAGTAGTTGAAAGACTGACCAAGTTTGCACATTTCTTCTCGATATCATTAGACTACTTGGCAGCTCAAGTAGCTGAGTTATTCTTCAGGGAGGTCTTTAGGTTACACGGGTTACCTAAGACCATTGTCAGTGATCGGGATAGCGGATTCATGGGTGCCTTCTGGTAGGAACTATTCAGATTGGTGGGGACCGAACTGGCTACTAGTACGAGTTATCAGCCCCAGAGTGACAGACAAACGGAAATAGTCAACAAGTGGATCGAAAGATATTTAAGGAACTATGTAGCAGGGCAGCAGGGAACCTGGATCAAATGGCTACACCTAGGAGAGTATTGCTACAATACTACCTATCACATGTTTATTAGGATGACTCCTTTTAAGGCATTATATGGTTACGAGGCCTTGGACTATGCAGATTTCGCATTTGGAAATAGTAGGGTTCCTAAGGCTAAGGATTGGATACAGGACAATCAGGACATTCTGAAAATATTGACGGAGAATTTACAAACAGCCCAGAATCAACAGAAGTTGTATGCCGACAAACACAAGATTGAGCGGAGCTTTGAGGTAGGGGATTTAGTATACTTAAGGCTCCAGCCTTACAGACAGTCCTCACTTAAAAAGAAAGGAGCAGAGAAGTTAAAACCCCGCTTCTATGGACCATACAGAATAATCAGGAAGATGGGAGAGGTGGCATACGAACTAGAACTTCCACAGGGAAGCAAAATCCACAATGTGTTCCATGTATCTAATCTGAAGAAGACCCTTGGGAAACACATTGCTCCATCTACCGATTTGCCTCCTTTAGATGATGATGGACAACTGATACTAATTCCCGAACGGATCATACAGACTAGAGAAAGGAAGCTCAGGAACAGGGTAATCAGAGAATACTTGGTTCAATGGAAAGAACTACGGCCAGA
>LPNX011055183.1:79846-98239 GCA_001517045.1 Pseudotsuga menziesii | reverse complement strand
TATTATTATTTTGGGAGCTCTTGGATAGCAGCACAGCGTGCCGCACAGCAGTTGGGGTTGGAGACGGAGTCTTCAGCTAATGGGATTTCGGCAGTGAAACATATGTCCTAGTTTTCATTCAGGGTAACCCATACAAGTTCACCATTTGTTCTTACATTCATTCATAAGTTATCCAGTATATGGTATAGATCGTTGCAGGGACACGTGTGCAGCTGAAAAGGGGGGTTTTCAGCCAGAAAGCCCTAATCAGCTGCTGGGCCTTCAGATCTCAGCTTTACTCCGAAACTCAGGCACCATTCTCATCATCAGCATCATACTCCGGTACCCGATGATTATCAGATCCGTTCGTGCTCATCCGGAGCAGCTATCAGCAATTTCGGGATCCAGGGGGCGTGAGCAACTGTCTCTTGAAGTCGCTATCCTGCCTAAAGATCTCAGAAATTCCGCATGTACCAGGCATTCTCTCCGGCACAGGAAGGGTATCAGTCCTGCAAATCGGCAGCATCATCGGACACCTCCTTCACTGAAAGCGTCACCCTTTTCTGACTGGGGTTCTTGCTGCTGGGGGTTCACCGGAAGCAGAAGAGATCTGCCCATCTCCGATCCAATTCTCGGTGCTTGCATACTCTCTCAGGAGCAGTCTAGTCGGCTTATCAGTGGTAAGTGTTCACTCTGTCCCACAAACCCTAACCCTAATTTTTGCTATAAAATAGGGATTTTTGCATGGCAGTTTGCATGCCCAGTTGTATCAGCATATTTGCTTAGAAATAGAAAATATTGGGATTTGGGATATTACAGCATCCAAGAGTTCAAGATTGTATTTTTGGGATCCACATACCCCAAATACTTGACTCCAAGCTTCAATTGGTGGTCGTCCACCATAGATCATGAAATTTTTAATTATTAAAGTTTATTACTAGCTATATTTTAATTCTTGGACATCGATTTTGGCTATCGGATGTTATATGGGGTGTTTCGGGCCATGCAAGTACTTGTTTTCGATGGAATTGGGCCTTCTGAGTTCATCCATGCACTCAAATCAGACTTCCGAGCACGGAAAATCATCATTTCTAGCCATTTTCGCAATCTGGAAATTATCAGCAAGAATTATTAATTAAAATCAGCATACCATGGCATGGCATAGTCAACCAAAGGGTAAATTAAAAGGAAAACCAGCATGGATATGTTTTATTTGTACCAAAGACAAACATTATACTTCATTTGAGCACGCCTTGGACATGTTTGTGGGCCAGACATCCACTTACTCATTTAGAAGGGGCGTACTAGTGAAGTGGGGCTCACTTTGGGCATTCGAATATTGTTGTTGATGTAAAATGTAAATGCCTAGAGTGATAAAACAGCCCTTAGGCACCCCCTAATACATTCTTTATGATATACCTATCACTTGTGCTATGCTTCCCACTCTAAGGAAGGCGCACTTGTGCAAAATCGCCCCCCTCTTGTGACTATGCAAATGTAATGAAATTAAAAGACAAATCTCAAGCCTTTGATCTCTTTGAGGCTAGGGATTTTGATTGTGACACTATTTATTCATGAGCTCACTCATCGTACTCTTGGCATTTTGACCATTGAATAGAGTAGATTTCTGAGCAAAAGCTTGTGTCTATGTTGAGATGAATGTGTGAAGTGGTGATTGAAAGTTATTTCTCCTATGCATTAGTATATTTTGGTGTTGTTTCTGGTACCATTTCAATCGATTTAATTTGCAAGATGAGAAGCAATTTGGAGAGGGGCACACCTCTTGAGGGAAACCTCATTCTTCCTCCAATCTGGATTTGGTTAAGCTGGGAGAGAATTCTTCTTAGTATTTTTCACTCTTTCATCATTAGTTTCTCACTTTGTACTTGCTCATTTCTATTTGTCTCTCAATCTGATTTTTTATCTCTGATTGGCAGGTAGAAGGGGGTGCACTTGATGATTATGCACTTCATCCTCAAACCAAGACTGTGTCAAAGCACTCTATTTGATCTATGTGGGAATAAACTTCATCATTTCAGCATTTTGCTATAGCGGCCAACTAGGTACGTCCATCTTCATTCACATTCAATTTACATACAAGAAAATCAACAAAAATAACTAAAGTTAAAACCCTTGATTTTTAAAAGTCTTGTTTCAGGTCATCTTTCGGTTAAACAGTTAAAGACCCAAGTTAGAAATAATGCGAATCCTTTAGAAGCCAAGCTCTGTGTGAATTCTACTTCATTTTCCCAACCTATGACACTGGTCCCCCTAGAGGCAATTCGCTCCCCTTGGGTAACTATCTGCTTTGCTTGTTTGGTGACTTGGGTACTGCTGGTTTGTGTTGTAATTGATATATCTTGCATCAAATTAAAAAGTTTAGGTGCTAAGACAGACATTAACTTCGAATCTTTTTCTGCCCTAAGTATTTGTGAGTTTAGTAGTTGAATCCCCCTAGGGCAAGCTTCTAATCATTCACACTTAGCACTATTTTTACCCTAGATCATCTCTTAATCACGTCATTATTGAAACTTTTCAATTTCATTACATATTTCAGATCCGATATATACATGCATATCCTGCCTATTCACAAGATTTTCAACCAGTAGTGGTCTGTGTGATCTAGGGTCACTTAAACAAGATACTCCTGCTTGCCTTTGCTTCTATATTTGTGTGTGTGTCTTGTCTTTGTCTCTTGACCTTCATCGATTGACAAAGGTCTCCCCCTTGGCATAGCTCCTAGCCTGGTCTAAAGCAAAGAGCGCTCTGTCTAGTGTGACAACTACATATCTGTATTGGTCAAGGCAGTCTCGGGTCGCAACTTTGGTTGCCTTACCCTCTACCATCTTGGACAACATCATCTCAAGGGGAAGCTACAAGAATTGTGATATCATTTTTGGCGTCGTTGCTGAGGAGGTAGAGGCTTACCCCGTGGTCTATGCAATTGAGCCTTTGTTTGTTTGTTGCTCTCATCATATCGCATTTACAGATAATTTTACTTGGCTAATTTTGTCTTTTCATAATTATTACAGCCATCATTTCTCTTTACTCTCACCTACCTTACAACATTTTAACTTTGGTGAACAACGTCCCAAGTTCACCTAGCAACTCCACCCAACGACTCCACTAGAGGACGAACCCATCCCTATAAGCTGCCGAATTTCGAACCTTTTGGTACTCCCCAAGGAAGCCATATTACTTACACCCATAACCTAAATTGTAAAGGCCCTCAGGTCCAGTATTCTAGTTTGCTTTGGCGAATTATTGTCTTTGCGGGGTCACCTAGCCATACAGTTGGGTCTCCATCTGCTACTCAAACTAAAACCCAAGAAAACCAAATGGCAAATGGTGTTCCACCTCTAAGAGCTTTTGGAAACAAGTCTCGGGCATCCCCGTTTGATTTCTCTCAGATAGATGGAGCCCCTCATGACATGCCTGAAAAATAGTTTGAAAAGATCCCCAAGTTTAGTGGAACCTGTGCATGACCATTGAGGATCACATAGAATCCGTGTAGCAACACATGGAGGCGTATGGTGCATCTGATGAAGATGCATTCATGAGGGAGTTGTTTGTGTCCTTAGAGAGTGATGCCCGCAAGTGGTTTGATCACTTACCGCCGAACTCTGTCACTAGATACGATGATTTGGTAACCAAACTAAATGAAGAATGGTCGGCCAAGTTGGATGGCAAGTACCTTCCCAACCAATTGTTTGAGATCAAAAGGAAGGAGAACAAAACTATTCACGAAATCAATTTGAGATTTGACAAGAATGTGGCTAACATTCCTAAAACTATAATCCAAAGGACCAAGTTGTGTTGATACATTACCTTAACTCCTTTCATGCCTGATTGAGTTACAATTTGAAAGAGAAAGAGCCTGCTAATCTCAAGGTTTCCCAAGATAACGCTAAGAAAGCTTAAGTGAACACCTCATCCATGGAAAGAAGAACTTCTTGGACTCCTATGCTCCTTCCTCGTCGTGCCCTAAGTCTAAAACCCGAAAGGCCAAGGAACCTACGAAGGAGCCAGCTGAAACATTAGATAATATGCATGAAATGGTTCAGAACTTAACACTCTTGACCAAGGACATGGTCAAGAACAGAGAATCCAAGTGTCATAGAAACACGTGCGGGCCTAAACCATATTGGAACACGCACAAGAGGCCCGAAAGAGAAGAAGGAAAGAGACTTCCTGTTACCCAAGACTCACCTAATACAAAGGGTGATAATTGGTGTAATAGATGCGATGAAGAGCATGATGCCATTAATTGTCTCGGTTTAGATTCAAAAAGTCTTCTTGAGAAGATTAACTTCGTTGACAACTTGCCTTATGATATTGACTTCGAGAGAATTCTTCTAGAGGAAGAAGAAGAGGAGGACCTTGGGGAGGTTGGTCCTAGTTGTGTGCCTGTGTTGGATTCTCCTGAGTAGTAAATTCAAATATGGATATATCAACGGAACAACGGTGAGCCTAGGAAACCCCCCTTCATTGAAAAACATAGGAATACCCAAGCCAAAGGAAGGGATTAGCCACTCACCAACTCAGGAGATTTTAGTCATGGTTTTGATTTAGAGAAGGAGTTGGCCAACCTCATGCAAAGTATTCCTGTGACAAAGTTGATGAAGCTCCCTTCAGTCCATGAGCAGGAAGTTGACTTCCTGGAGAGTATCCCTGTGCGCAGGGACTCTTGGGTTGCGTCTATGCCTACCTTCGAGCAAACTTTGAGCATAAATGAGAAGGACAAAGAAAGTGAGCAACCCCCTATCAAAATCCAAACTTCCATATATGAGAGGAAGAATGGAAGGAACCAAGCCTTCTACTTGACACTTTGCATCTAGGATATGTTGCTCCACAACTGCATACTTGATTTTGGAGTGTCCAATAATATCATGCCACAGTGAATTATGAAGGCCATGGGCTTAGACGTGACTCGTCCATATAGCAACATCTGTGGGATAGATTCTAGATAAGTGCGGGCCTGATCAAGAACCTGGAAGTGGATCTTTTTGTGTGCCCAAACATCTCCACATCAATGGATGTGGTTGTCATAGACTTGCCCCCTGTTTATGGAATGCTTTTATCTCAGAAGTGGGTCACAGGTTTTAACGGACACTTACAAATGGACTTATCATATGCCTATATCGCCAACTCTAATGGAGTCCCATTGAGGATTTACACAGAACTGTTCTACAAGGGGTACTTGGAGGGTTTAGAAGACAGTATAAGGGAAAGTTTTGGCAAAGAAGAACTAAACCCTAAGGGAGTTTTAATGATGCATGGGGGTAACATTAGGGGAAAGCCCTAACAATCAAGATGACATTGGCCGCGCGTTTAGGAGATGGTTCACCACTTCGCCCTTAGATTCCTCTAACAATGATGACCCTGATAAAGAGTACATGCAACAGCTTATCCATGAGGAATACATAGGCTAGATTACACCTAGGTCCCCGGACATCTATCACAAGGGCACAGATGAGGGCATGTCAGGAACACATGGCAATTACTCTGATCCTCCTAATCAATTTGCAGATCTATCTCTAAAGAGTGATGAGCCCATTGCAGAGGTGGATGTTGAGATGGGTGATTCCCGACCACCTCAAAGGGGCCCTATTGAAGATGAGATACCTCCCCCCGGGCAAAGGAGTTACAGAACGGTTCGGGAACAAATAACTCAAATAGATGAGAACTTGGATAGGCAGATGAGAGGCCTAGAGCCGAGATATTGGGGGAAGGATGCTTTGACTAACAATGCCCCTTAGGAGGAGTTCTCTTTGAACAACCTAAATATCTTCCAAGAGTTCTCCCTCCCCTCGCATATAACTAAGAACTATAGTTTTGTTTCTCATCAGGGAGATGACTTCGATGCTCCCACTGAGGGAATATCTTCTGGTTTGCACCATTGTGGGTATCCTACTTACTCGATGAAGGTTACTTTCCCAAGTTTCCTCCTTCTGAGAGAGTTGTCAGTCCCCTCTGGAGCAGGTACCAGTTCCCAACCTTCCCTCCCACATGTTCTAGTTCCCAACACTGTCACGGAAGGTTAGGACGGAGCATCCGAGGATTTTTGGACGATAAGAGAGGTCCAAATATGTGTCGTGCACTCTGGTTCTAGTATGTTGAACCCATCTATTATCACGAATCTTGTAGTTTCCCTGTGAGGTGATCCTATTCAGGATGACAGAGGAAAGGCAACTAAAGTCACGACCTACGATATCCAAGACTTTCGAAATAACTCGGATGTCACACCAGTCAAGGATATTGGCACTTCAGACCCAATGAAAACACAGAGCCCAGGGGGCATCCCTATGACCAAGAAGACCCTAAAATAAGGAAAATGAATAGATGACTCGGGGAAACTTGGTGGAATCTCTTACTGGGATAGTTAATTAAAGTTTTAAACAATTACTAAGGGATTTCGAGTATCCAGGTGAAAAGTCCCAATTTTACCCTAGGGTTTTATGCAGAAAATTGGGATCTAGGACAAAACGGTGAAATTTAATGAAATTGGGTACTTAAACTGATTCTTGGATGTAAGATTAGAAAAATGAAAGCAAAACCAACAATACTCAGTTTATGGTTTCTAAAATACCTAGTCCTCCCAAGGAGGGTGTTTTCCCTAAGAAGCAGGCCAATGCTTAGGATGGGCAAATCAAGTCCGATGATGATGAAAATTGAAACTTAGGGGTTTTATGTTTATTCCAAAGGCTTTTGTGTTTTATAGCTCGCCGCAAACCAGAACCTATAGATCTAAGAAACGCGGGTTTTATAATTATGGAAGTGATGGGCAATGCATGCAGAAAATAAAAGGAGAAATTACTTGCGAGACGTACTTAGATCTTGTAGATGACTTTAGAAATGATGAAGAATGCCACTTTCCCGTCAAAATGAGGCTTTTTCGGAGAAGATCTTATTGTAGTTGAGCCATAGCCAGTCACCCTAGCGCCTGCTTCAACCTGCCAGATCAGAGAAAATCAAATGATCAGGAAAACGAATGAGATCTACAGAATACGAAAAAGATAGGAATTAAAAAATCATAGAGAAAGAGATACTCCTTGAACCGAACACCTAAGAGTTGGGACGATGGTGAGTTTCCTCACAAAAAACACCCTCTCTCTCTCTCTGAGCGCGCCTCCTCTCCTGCAAATGAAGTGGATAAAGGAAAAAATGCAAGATGTATCCCAAATTAGACTCAGTATAGAATATTAGCAATGCCAATCATCAGATCCTCAAATCATGCACAAGATATACAGAAGAATAATCCCAGACAAAATTCTCTTTATTCAAATTCCGGTGCCAAAGCTCATGAATTACAATGGGGGGGTCACCTCTCTTAAATAGTTTGAGAGAGACGTAAACCCTAACTCACTTTTACATTCAACGATTAAGATTAAAACATCCTCAACGGTGGAGATCAGCAATACATAGATCAACACATGAATCAAGTGACTAAGTCAAAGAGGGGACACACTTTGCTCAAGGATGCCTCTCTAAAGTGAAAGTCACAATATAACATAAGATGTGACATGATAATAAATAGGAGGGGGTCACTAGGGGCTTAATTCACCCTAGGCCCCTTTACAACTTCATAATACATAATATAACAATGAAATACATCAATGGCCAAGTTGAGGGGGCACCCCTTGGGGGGCTTTTCTCACTCGCTAAGACAATATAAAATAATCCGGACATCTGTTGACTGAAAACTGTTGGAGGACTGTCCGGGATGCTGAAACACATCATCTGTCAAAATTCCATGCCACGTCCTTGACTCCGGAGGCCAAATCGATATTTTCAGTGATTTCTCTAGTTCATTTTTGCTGGTACAATCTTTGGAAAAATGATAAATCCCCCATAACTCTGTCCAGGGTGCAAACTGGGGCAAACTAACTACTCTGGACGATCTGGAGACATAGAAGAATGATATAAGCGGCTACTCATACCCCTCAGAACACTACACTACTCTAGGAGGACCAAACATACTGCCATTTGTAATAAAATTTGATCATTTGGCCAATAATTAAGTGATAATAATCACTTATCAGGAGAACCGAGGCCAAACTATCAAAATTGAAACCGCAGTATTCGTCCTAGGCATGTCTGGAACAAATATAGACCATGTTGTATCTTGAGTCACTGCCTTTGGAACCGAGCTTGACTTGGTCAACCGAGTTAACCAGGTCAAAGTACCCAAAATCAAGCTGAGATACTGCATCAATATGATCCTGTAAGCATCCAAGGTAAGAAATGCTCCAATAATGTATATGAAAACCAAGCTTAAATCAGTTATTCATAATCATGGTGACAAATAATAATAATAATAATAGTAAGATGGACCTATGCTTCTGAAGAACCTTGGAACTTTTCTGGAAGTCTGCTTGTCCATGCCATACTTACAAAGGGTAAACAACATGCTACTGCTAGGTGAGGATGGACAACAAGGCTGAGGCAAAGGGTAATGACTTTTGACTATCTTTGACTTTGTGATTTATCTGAATAATGACAAGTACACACAACCAAAGTGACATATGCATGATAGATTGAACAATAGGGAATGGTGGTGTCTCACAAGTGGATGAGCTGATCTGAAAAGTGTCCATTCAACCTTAACAATCATGTCTACGACTCACATCCAAGCAAAAAATCCAACTTCGTGAGGATCTTTTCTAGGACCCTTGCGTTGAGTACACAAGAAACTGTAGTGAATAGATCCTAGGGGACACTTAGAATTAGTTGTCCCTTACTCCATATCACATCAAAACCCGTAGGCTCCGTGAGGAATTAATCATTACATTTCAATCAGTTGGCCAGCGGTCTTTAGATTTAGCATTTGTTTATCCACTGCGTTACTTGGGCCTTTAACAATTTCACTTTATGGTCTTTGATTTGTGTCTAAAAGCACAGTTTGCAATTTCATTTGCAGGCTTTGCATTTCATAATATATATCATATAGCTCATAATGCATGTAATGATGGTAGACATATTGCTTCAAGTTTTAGCTGACAACTTCTCGGGCAACTGGGGGGAATATCCATAGTCAGGACCAAACATCGAGGGCAACCGACCAGAGAGGTCAAGGCTTCAAAACCCAACTCGCCTAAGCTTAGGAACCAACACCAGCGGGTTCTCCTGGCCCAGAAGGATCAAGGCTTCGGCAAGTTTTGTTGCACAACTCAGAGCCGAGACACAAAACAACATGGGATCCATCATGCATAGAGATCAAAATGGGGAAAGGATCTTCAATCTCACAAGTCTCAAACAGTCTAAGTCATATGATAAGTTTACAATGGATGAAGTTGGATGGACAAGGGCAAGTGATAAATGGAACCAACCTAGCACTAAGGTTTACTATTTGTACAAGCATGGCATGAGCAACAGTTTTGACATCAAGACCCTTGATTAGTCATAACACAGGCTAAAGCAACAATAGATATAAGCATAGGTCACCATAATCATCCTAACATGATAAGCATAGGTGTCTGACATACATCATAGAGTAAAATCAAACTAAGGAAGTGTATACCTGATCTCACCAAATATACTTGTCTCCAGCTGATAAGCCCCTCTATAATTGTGTGTACCAACTATGATCTATTGCTCTGCTACAATGAACTAGATCATCGTCCAAAGCATCTCAATGGACCCCTAAACCTTAGTCCTGGCAAGGAAAATCTAACTGAACAAGGCTCTAGAATAGTTGAAGTTGTAAAGATCCATGTTAATACCCCATATGAAAAATAGCCCAGAATAGAAAAAGAGACAAGTATGTATGTTGCATCATGGTATCCCAGCTGCAGAATGTATATGTGATAACACCATCTTCAGGGAAGGAGACAAGAGAAGTACTTATTGGACGAGTCACTCTCCCTGTAGGTGGAGGACCCCCTCGCTTCAATGCTTCTAAGCATCACAGGGATCACATTTCCCAGCCTTATGGAAATGTAAATGTGTCTACCTTTTGTGATATAGGTGTCATCTCTGAGTTTGTGAACCGACGAGGTTACACCTATGGCGACCAAGTCATTGTCCCAAACCATGTTTAACATAACATGACTATTGAACAAGATGACTTATGGGTGTGCACCTTCACGGTTAAGCTTATTGAGGGTCGTATGTACTATTTGTCTACCGCTAATGAGCGTAGTTTCTGAGTTCTCGTTCATGAGTCCTACCTACGCGAGTATGTCCCGGGGGAAACCAACGGGCGTTCCTCTTAGTCTCGTCGCTTGTAGTTTAAAGAATAAGCTCTTCAAAGCAGTAGCTAGTTTCTATTGCTTTACTTTCAATTGCGGTTCTTAGTTAGACTAGTTGTATTCCTTGCTTTCTAGTGCTTCAAGTTTGTTTTTGTTAGTTGGCAAATAAAATGGTTAGTTTAGATTAGATTTAATTTTAGTCATTTTACTTCAGCATTTTCATTTCAACTCTTTATTTTCAGCATAATTGTATATATATGCGGCCTACTGACGATCAGTCTACAGAGATTCGTACAACGTCTGCACTATGCAGCTAACAAGTATTGCATATTTGAAGATGATGGAGACATTTATCAAGTGCATGATCATAGATGATGTGAGGGGTGTTGTGGACTAGAAATACTGAGGTTCTTAAGCACTCTCTCCCTTAGAGGACTTGCCCTAGCGGGAGCCAGATGTTATCACATCCCTAGTAGTTGGGCTACCATGATGCAACAGACCACCTTTTTTCCCCCAGGCTAGATTCTATCATACATTGAGGATCTTTTTTTGTTAGCGGTGATCAATGGCTGAGTACATGCAGAGTATCAAAGCAGTATGCCTTCTTTCCTTTGTTGATGAGCCTCTTGATGAGCCCCGAGGGAGGCTTTCTATGTCATGGTTTATGTTGAACCAAAGCAGTCCCAGGCTCCCAGCACTTGTGATTGATGAGCTTTCCTAGCCTTATCCGTACAACAAAGATAGATCCAGAGCAGGTATATGTGGTTGATCAGGTATATGGCATGTGGGTTGCATAATATGATTATATTTTGTTTATATAAGTATATTGGACTTAGCCATGTACTGATGGCGTTGGTGATCTTTATCTTCTTGAGTTTCACATGGAACAATGATGCAGTGCCAAAGTTGTGTTAGATGTATGGTTTCCAGTAGGATTATCCCGTGTTAGTTGATTTCATCTCCCATTCATTTATCGTCACCACCTTTTCACTTGTCCTCCACCAATCCGTATCATTTATGCAATAGGCTACCCTGTGACTATGGGCATGACTGGTGTGATCAAAGAGCTCACCCCCACTACAGTGTTCACCAAGTTTCCGGGACGCAGGAGCGTGGAAGCAGGGAAACACACAATGCGGACGTGTAGAGACACCCCAAAATTTTGGGGTATTTTGGGGGATGGGGGAGCGTCGGGGTCCCTAACATAGGGGGGTCGGTCTCTAAAATTATAAAAAAATAGAAAAATAATAAAAATATGAACCCCAACATATAAACATATCAATTCCTCATCCCATCACCATTTAGTATGACCATTTAGTGTAAAAGCCTAAAATTTCAGATGAACCATTTTTTTAAGTAAAAATAAATAAAAAATCGAGAGGGTTGACGCCTGTGGGAGCCCCCCATTTTCAGGAGGGGGCATGTGGGAGCCCCCCAATCCGGGAAACTCCTAGACCTGCATTTCCCCAAGTTTCGCAGAAAGGGGGGCGCTGGGAAACGTTTCGCATGGACCCTCGTAGCCCTCGGACCGTGGGAAGCGCAGGGGGCGAGCCCTCAACCCTGGGAGGCGCGTCCCCATGGAACACTGCCCCACTGTGATCTCTATGTATTGATAGGCCTCCATCTTTTAACTTTGTCTCAGCTCTGGAATGTGGAAGTGTCCCCATCAGTCCTCCAAGCAAGTTTTCCTACCATCATTACATGCATATGTATGATTCTTGCTATATTTAAATGAAATGCAAGCCAAAAGGCTATTGGAATGAAATTGAAAGTACCTTTGATTAAAGCTACAAATAGTTGTGCTTTTTAGTGCATATAAAATTGTAAGAGGGTCAATATATGAAAAGGGCCAAAAAAAGCAAATGTGGAACAAATGCAAAATCTAAATAATTGTTGGCCATATGAGAAAGAGATGTAATGATTGTTCCTCACGGAACCTAAGGGCATGGATGTGAGATGGAGTAAGCGAGCACTAGTTCGAAGTGTCCCCTAGAACCTCATCAAATTACAGTCACTTGTGTACTCAACACAAGGGTTCTAGAAAAGATCCTCACTGAGCCTAAATCAAGCTTGGAAGTGAGTTGTAGGTGCTTACTAGAATCTAATGGGGATATCCAAAACTTTCTACTCATTTGTGAGACATGCCATTCCCTAGCGTTTTCCTATCTTTCACATGTCAGTTTGGCTCCCTTTGTCCCATGATCCATCCTCCTCTGAGTGACTTCTAAGTCTGCTCATCAGTCACACCCCTTGACCGAGCCATAGATTTTCCACTCCACCCAAGGATAATGAGGGATGGGCTTTACTTTTCAAAGGGGTGAATGTGAAAAATCTTGCATAATTGGCACCTCATTGGCACTCCACTCCCTTTCCTACTTTGACATGTGTTCTGTGCTTGTATTGCATTACTAATCACCATTGTATATTACTGCCTGTGTTAAAGTCTATTACGAAAATATGCAGAGGATGAGTTTTCTTAACCCCATGCATGCAGGGATGATGATATATACACACCTTTATGGTTCAACGACATTGTGACCACTTTGACCTGGTCAAACAGGTTTGACCAGCCTAAAAATAGGCCCGAGGAAAAAAATTGAATCCAAGAGTTCAAGATTGTAATTTTAGGATCCACATACCCCCAATACTTGATTCCAAGCTTCAATGGGTGGCCATAGGCCATAGATCGTGAAATTTCTAATTATTAATGTTTATTACTGGCTATATTTTAATGCTTGGACATGGATTTTGGCGATCGTATGTTATATGGGGTATTATGGGTCATGCAAGTACTTGTTTTTGATGGATTTGGGTCTTCTGAGGTCATCCATGCACTCAGGTCTGACTTTCAGGCACGGGAAATCATTATTTTTTGCCATTTTTACAATCTAGAAATTATCAGCAGAAATAATTTGTTAAAATCAGCATATCATGGCATATCTTAGTCAGCCAAAGGGTAAATTAAAAGGCAAATCAGTATGGAAATGTTTTATTTGTACCATAGTCAAACATTATACTTAATTTGATCACACCTTGGACATGTTTGTGGCCCCCACATCCACTTACTCATTTAGAGGGGCACACTAGTGAAATGGGGTACACCACTTGGAGTGGATCTCACTTTGGGCATTGGAATATTGTTATTGGTGTAAAATGTAAGTGCCTAGGGGGCTAAAACATCCCTTAGGCACCCCCTAGGACACTCTTTATGATATATTTCTCACTTGTGCCATGTTTCCCACAAGGAGGGCACACTAGGGCAAAATCACCCCCTTTTGTGACTATGCAAATGTATGAAATTAAAAGACAAATCTCAGTTGTTGATCACTCAAATTGAAGATTAAATCTCAGCCTTTGATCTCTTTGAGGCTAGGGATTTGATTGTGTGAATCTATTTATTCATGAGCTCACTCATTGTACTCCTCTTGGCATTTTTTGCCATTGAATAGAGAATATTTTTGAGCAAAAACTCGAGTCTATGTTGAGCTAAATGTGTGAAGTGGTGATTGAAAGTTATTTCTCCTTTGCATTACGATATTTTGGTGTTGTTTCTGGTACCATTTCAATCTGATTTAATTTGCACGCAGAGAAGCAATTTGGAGAGGAGCGCACCACTTGAGAGAAACCTCATTCTTTCTCCTCTCCAGATTTGGTTAAGCAAGGAGTGAATTGTTCTTAGTATTTTTCACTCTTTCATCATTAATTTCTCGCTTTGTACTTGCTCATTTCTGTTTGTCTCTCAATCTTATTTTTTTATCCCTGATTGGCAAGTAGAAGGGGGCACACTTAGCAATTCCGCACTTCATTCTCAAACCGGGACTGCATCAAAGCACTCTATTCGATCTTTGTGGCAATAATTTCATCATTTCAACATTTTGCTACAATGGCCAAGTAGGTACGTCTATCTTCATTCTCCTTCAACTTTCATACAAGAAAATCAACAAAACTAACTAAATTTAAAACCCTTGATTTTTAAAAGTCTTGTTTTCGACCATCTTTCAGTTAAACAATTACAGACCCAAGTTCGAAATAATGAAAAACCTCTAGGAACCAAGTTGTGTTTGAATTCGACTCCATTTTCCCAACATGTGACACTGGTCCCCCTAGAGGCAATTTGCCCCCTATTGCCGCCTAAAACACACTTGGACACGGGTAAGTCTCCCAACCGTTGTGTATATTCCCAAGGGCAACTTATGAGTTGAGAACCCACTGTTACCTCGGTTCTAAACTCCTTCGTTTAGGCCACAAATCCTAAAGGCCAAGGGGGGTAGTCCCTACTTACTAAGTTCCTTTTTTGAAGAATGTTTTCTAGGAGTTGTAAATTAAAAAAAATGACAATCAGCATGCAGTGATGCAAATATTTCAATCTCAAGCAAAACCCTTTAACAATCAACCAGTAATGTATGAAAGAGAGAAACAATCAAATAATCAAAATGACCAGTGCAGTCTCTACTCGGGCTATGGAGTCACAATAATCAACTTCAAATAATTTTCTAAAGCATCAACTCATTTACCTTAACAAATATACAAGAACATGATGACTTCCAATAATGAGTAAGTTAAAATAAAGTGATTACAAAGTAGAGAAATGTAAATGATTGTAACAATGTTATGCAAGTGGTCCTGTAAGTTTTAGTAAATTTTATGTCTCTCTTTGACTTAGGGAATTAGGGTGTTTGTTGCAAAGAAATGAACTATTCTAGATATCTACCAAGAGACTATCTCCTTCGATTAGAGAGAGAATGTCGGGTGCTCAACATGGGAACACAAGGTTCCCACCTAGCTCCACGGGTCAAACTCGAAACTTGCTGGGTGCTCAACTGGAGGACACAAAGTGCCAAGAAGCCCCCTACGACCTCTACCCCACTAGCTCCACAAGTCAAACCTCTTTTTCTCCTTTCTAATAAAGATACTCATCTGGGTACCAATTAAACTAGCCAACACAAATCTTTGCCCTTTCTCGTCCCCCTAGATCGGTCGAACCGGCGGGGGGAGAGGATACGGGGCAAAAACGAGGCTTGTGGTAAATTTTATCCTTAAAGAAAAAATAAACAAAACAAGCCAAGCGCGATATCACAACCGAGGCAGAGCCTACTCGATTGTGAGGTGCGGGCAAAAGGAAATAAACAAATACTTTAAATAAAACTGCTAGCCAACGCGATATTGCAAGGATGGCAAAGTCAAATCACTAACAAGGTGCGGGCAAAAAATAAAAAATAAAATAAAAACAAAATGAAACTCTAACTAATCTAAAACCCGCGCTAATCAACAATTGCTTATGCAAAGGTGGGCAAGCCCAACTTCTATTGCTAGCAATGGATGGCAAATAAATGAGACTTGATTAATCTGAAAATGCAAAGCAAGAAATCAAGTCCAAGAGACTCTCTTGGACTTGTTACAAAGGCTGAAATTTCAGCATAAGGAAAGAGGTAAAAGGAGTGAGAAAAACCATGTTTTTTCCCTTTCTTGAGATATCCTTGAAGTTCTTCCTTTGGGGTGGCCTTAAAACTCTTCTATGGCTGAAATTTGGTAGAGTTTTTCTTTTTTTTGTCACTAACCTGCTAAAAACCAACAAACAGAAAATGATAAAATGTGCCCAAAATCACTTTGGGGAAGTTAGTATGTTAGTGCAATATATATACAAAATTTATACAAAGTTGCCAGATGAATAATTTTGAAAGAAGTTGAGTATATAAGAGTTAAAATCAGATTTAAAACACTCAGCAAACTAAAATTAAAATTTAGAAATTTGCATGTAAAGAAAGAGAAAATTGGTCCTTTGTTCTTCAAGAAGTGAAGCAATGGAGCATCCAACTGAGGAATCCCACTCTTCAATCCAAATAATCTGCAACTTATAAGATTTTCACTACACAACTACTAGAAGGTGAGAATCCAATAATGATCAAAGAAATCATAAACTTCAAACTAAAAGATATATGAACTTCTTTACTACAAGAATGAAAACTCACAAAATTTATGGAATACAAATACCATAAATCTTACCAAAGCAAATTAGTATGCTTCCTTGGCCAACCAAACTTGTGTAGCTCCTTAAGCATGGAAGCAAATCATCAATGAGAACAATGCACACAAGATTCCTCCAAAGATTTTGATTAGCAAAGCCAAATGGCTGAAAATTACAATGGCCCAAGCAAAAGCAAGGGAAAGAATGAGAGCATGAGCAAGAGAGTGGGTGTGAGTGTGTTTTTCTGTGTAACCTAAATGATGAGGGGAAGCCTCCTTAAATAGGAAAAATGAAAGAGAGAGGCTCTTTGCATGCTAGCCAAGTGTCAGAAGGGAGAGAGGGGGCAAAAGTGTAATGTCCTCTTCCTTTTAGGCCCTGAGGCCCATACCGCTAACCTATGTGATTCCGATGGGTTCGAGCGGTTACGGATAGCTAGGGAATCAAATCAGGACTGATGCCATCCATAGAAGATCTACGGCATCCTCACTTGGTCAAGAAGGGCCACCTGGGCCAAAGGCCACCTTCATGCATGACCATGCTCTTTTCCATGCTCCATGCATGACCATGCTCTTTGCATGCAAGTCAACGGCAAATTAGAAGATAAAGTGACCTAATTAGGTCAAAGATTAGGTTTTGCGCAGTTGAACTTTATAAATAGAGGGTAAAGCAAGAGGAGACCTCACTTTGGATTATTATTATTTTGGGAGCTCTTGGATAGCAGCACAGCGTGCAGCAAAGCAGTTGGGGTTGGAGACGGAGTCTTCAGCTAACAGGATTTCGGCAGTGAACATCTGTCCTAGTCTTATTCCGGGTAAGCCATACAAGTTCACCACTTGTTCTTCATTCATTCATCAGTTATAGCAGACGAACAATCTCAGAAAGTTTCAGCCCGAACGAACCTCTCCTCCTACAAAAACGTCACCTTCAATCTGGAGGGTTTTTACAGTGCTGTGGGGCGGTGACACGAGAGGAAAAGAGCATTATTAGACCACCCATCCGGATCCTTATGCATGCAGTTATCTCTGGAGTCATTATCAGCCAGAATATTAGTGGTAAGTGTTAATTTCTCTCTGCAAACCTCTAACCCTAATTCAGCTATATTTTAGGGCATTTTTGCATGGCGTGTTTGCATGCACAGTTATTTTGCAAATTTGTATGAGATTGAGTGTGCGAGTCAGCACTATCATAGAACATTAGAGAATATCAGTATTTGGGATATTTCAGTGGTATCAGAGCATAATCTTGGCCAGCTGTGGGCACATAGCAATTGAATAGAAGTGCATGTTGATACATGCGTGTACATGCAAGTGCATGTCAGAATAAAGGTTTTTCTCTGCCAGCTTGTGAGAACATGAGGACAATGAGAAGGATCTTGACTGGAAATGGGCAGAGGTTAGCAGTACTTCAATACTTGCCTCGATATCAAGAGTATCTAGCCTTGGGTGATGAGGTATGTGCAGCATTGTCCTTTCAAGATTATTACACCATCTAGTTCGGGAGCCAGCCTAAGGATTTGGATGAGGATCTCCTTAAAGACATAGTTGGGGGAGGGAAGAAAGATGAGCATGAAGTACAGGTTGTTGGTGAGATTCATTTGGAGTCAAAAATTCATGATGTGCAAGGTAATGAGCACAACAGTCGAGACAGTGATAGTCACGATGAAAAAACAGATTACAAAACAGGGCGCCCTGTGCTGGTTGGTACAACTAGTGTTGAACCTGCACCAGGAGTTGATACAGAAGGTCTTGAAGTTGCAACAGAGTGTCTCGTGGATGTGTTCAGGCTTGGCACAAGGTCTGGAGATGAGCAAGTGCAACCTCATTTATTGGTTGACCTTTTCACCTCAGCTGGATTGAATCCATGCAGAGAGCAAGAGTCAACAAAACCTGACCAAGCAGTATCTTCTCTTACAATTCCATCTGAACACATTTCTCCAGGGCCTATCAATAACGAAGGAACTCCTAGATCTGTGGATGAAGCTGTTTCTGTGGAACCTAGAGTGCAAGAAACAGGAGCCGTTTCTCGAGACGAATTATTTGAGCAGTTTCGGGAAGGTTTGGAAAATGCGGGCTTCTTTGCAAATATACCTGTTGGTTCTCCTGATTATGTTGAACAGTTGAACAATGTTAGATGTGTACTCAAAGACACTATCGAGGAAATGGAAAAAGCAGGACCTTCTTCGGGAGCAGAACATAAAATCCTTGGTGAAGCATTCAAAGTCCAAGGCAATGCAGCCATGTCTTCAAAGCGATATTTTGA
>LPNX011055183.1:4607-74929 GCA_001517045.1 Pseudotsuga menziesii | reverse complement strand
ATGCCCAATTTCCTGATTTCCATGACTGGCCTAGGAAAAAGTGACCAAAACCATAGTAATACTTGTCTGAATGACTTCAAACTTGGCCAAAGGGTGTAGGGATGCTCATGCCATTTGTTTTGAGTACCCATACCCCTATACAACATTAAAAGTGACCAAGTAACCCTCTTTTACATTACAACAAATTGTCCTGAGTGACAATTTTTAATGACCAAAAATTAAAAAAACCTATGCAAAACTTAATGAAATTCCGCAAGACTCTGGATAATGTCTAGCATGGTAATATAAAACATTCCTGGGCCCCAATCACCCCATGGACTCGATCACTAGAACACATTTCACCACTTTGGAGGTAATTTTGAGTGAAAAACTCAAATAATTAAAATCTCTAAAAAGAAATTTTAATTATCCAAGTGAAAAAACACTCGATGAAAGGACTTCCCTAATGACTAAGTCTTAGGTGATCAAGTTATAAAAAACTAGACCTTCATGCTGACATATCCTTACAAAATCCCCCACAGGGGGCGGAAATTTCAGAGAGAAGAAGAGAAGAAGAGTTGCCTCGCTTGATATAATCATTAAGTACTTCATTCTTATCTTCAAGGCACATCCAACATGTGCATGGTACATCGTTGCCCATCTAGTTGGTTTTGGTTGTCAACACCCCCCTTGGGTAACTGTCTACTTTGCTTGTTCGGTGACTTGGGTATTGTTGGTTTGTGTTGTAATTGAAATATCTTGGATCAAATTAAACTTTTTAGGTGCTAAGACAGCCATTAACTTCGAATCATTTTCTGCCCTAAGTATTTGTGAGTTTAGTAGCTAAATCCCCCTAGGGAAAGCTTCTAATCATTCACAGTTAGCACTATTTTTACCCTAGATCATCTCTTAATCACTTCACTACTGAAACCTTGCTTATTTCATTAAATATTTCAGATCTGATACATGCATATCCCACCTATTCACAAGACTTTCTTGCCTTTGCTTGTATCTGTGTGTGTGTGTGTGTCTTGTCTTTGTCTATTGACCTTCATCGGTTGACAAAGGTATTCCCCTTGGCCTATCTCCTAGCCTAGCCTAAAGTGAAAAGCGCTCTGCCCATTGTGACAACTACATATGTATAGTGGTCATGGCACTCTCGTGTCACAACTTTGGTTTCCTTCCCCTCTACCATCCTAGACAGGATCATCTCAAAGGGCAACTACAAGAATTGTGATAATAGTTCCCTAAGGTTACATTATTGTTGGACTTCAAATATATTTGAAGATCAGATTTATAAGGTAACAATGATGAACTGCCCAACATATGGAGTGGATGTAATCAACTAACCATCAAAACAAAGAAGCTAAGTTGCACGAAATGGCGAAACGGGGACGAAACATGGAAACGAGGAAACATTGGAAACATAACCCCCCCCAATTTTGGAAACGGGGAAACACATTATATATATATACATATATGAGCAAGGACAAAATTATTATAAAACATAAACCATAAATTATAAATTACGTTTAGCTGCAAGCAACATTTGCCAATTATAAATGATAAATGATACAGATTAAATTTAAAAAATACATGTAACATCACATTGATGGACCCAAGTCCATATCATTTCATTCATGCAAGTAGTAATATCTAGAAACATCCTTTGTAAACGAGGCCATAAAGTATATATCCAAAATTAGCCTTTATGTATGAGGCTACAAGTACAATGTATCAAACTATGAAAAATGAACATACTAACATAGAAATAAAAGTAAAACATGAGCTCAGACTAATAGTCAT
This sequence comes from Pseudotsuga menziesii, assembly GCA_001517045.1. Classification (NCBI taxonomy): domain Eukaryota; kingdom Viridiplantae; phylum Streptophyta; class Pinopsida; order Pinales; family Pinaceae; genus Pseudotsuga; species Pseudotsuga menziesii. The sequence continues at coordinate 73,144 of LPNX011055183.1, read as the reverse complement.
CCTCATCTTCATAGTCTTCCTCAAAAATAGAACATGAAGCACACTCAACAACAGAATGTAAAGTGGAATAAGTATTTCCAATTCCACTTCTAGGTTCGTCAATATTTAGTGCAGCAAGAGAGAGTCCCAAGTCAGTAGATTCAGGCTCCACATCCCAATCTACAAAAGGCCCACTGCTATATTATGGGCCCTGAGTGCTCAAGTTGCTTGTGTGTGGAGAGAATGAAGTGATGTTCTCCTTTAGAACTTTCTTTAACCTATCTAAAAGAATCTAGAATTAAATTTTATTTTAAAATTTAATGTATTAACCCTTAATTACTGAAATCCGTTGGTGAAAAGAGACTTTATGGGCCGGTTTTTTAAGTGACGGGATTTTATTTGATGGGAAACACGTCCATACGAACGGAAACGAGTTTCCATCAAGTACCATACGCATTTCAAAGTTTCAGCGAGTTTCCGGGGGTGAACGGGTGCCAGACCCAAGTTTCCTGCAGCTTAGCAAAGAAGATATGATCATGTTTGACAAGTTCAATAATATTATTAGGAAAGATCTAAATCTTCGCTATCCTTCTTGACTTCATAACCCTTGAATAAGGCACTAATCTACTGCAATTCACCAGTTAATACATTGAAAATTTCAAAACATTTCTATTTTGCAAATCTGGAAATTATTAAAGGGATGAAAAGACGGATTGGTAATCCTATCAAGGAACCGCCACCCCCTTGTGCTGGAAAAGAACCAGCCTAAAGAAATGGAAGCAACCACCGAGGTGACAATGGGTGGTGCTTCTGTGGTACCCTAAGTTTGCATCTTTGTTGGACTTGAAATATTTTTGAAGTGCAGATTTAAAAGCTAACAGGGATGAACTGCAAAATATGTTGAGTAGATGGAATCAACTAACCACCAAGACAAAATACAAAGAAGATATGATAATGTTTGACAATTTCAATAATATTGTTAGTACAAAGATTGGATGTAAGATACCAAAAAGATAATAAAAAAATACATTGAAAAACATTGCAATGGAGGTAGTTATAGGATAACCAAAGAGCATTTAAAAATGGTTAAAGTAAAATTATTGTCCTAAAGAAAAATGGGTATCAATCATCCGAAAGATAGTCAAAGACACAGGCAAAAAATAATGGACTTGTAAGCATCCTTGAAAAGGAATTTATAAAACAATACTAGCACGTCAAATATTAGTGTTCTAAAGGCATTTTGGGGTGAAGGAATCAGCCAAACATAATGATGGATGCTTAATGTCAGGAAGAAAAAAACTGCCCGGACTAATTAGCAACCACATTATATAAAGAGCAGAAACTACCATCCTTCTTAAATATATATTGTGTTTTTAAGAGAATGAGAGAAGCATACCCGTTTCCTTGTAATTTCCATCAGCCCCTGCGCAGACAACTCGGAAATTGTGATGGAAGATCGATCTCGCTCAACAGAGTTTTTTACTTCTTCATATACCATCCTTTTATGTTCTGCTATGACAGAAGACAAAACACTTAGTTCAGGATTATAAGCATACCAAAAATCAGTTCTGAACTTGCACTCTAAGAAGTACAGTCAAAATTGTTTTCTCAACGAATTCATGGATATATAACTTATTAAAAATAACACTACCACACAAGAGCACAAGATAAACAGTACTTATGAAAGACAGTAACAGATCAGCAGTCCTGGTTATCTCTGGAATATGAAACCTAGACCTCAGGCCACAGTTGAATGATTGTATGGTGGCAAGCAGCAATTAGGAAAACCATCAAATTCATTCATCGATGGGGCAAGATCAGAGATGATCTAGAAGAAGAAGAAAGCATCAAGCAAGACAGACGCTGATTGAAATTTGCACTTCACTGGAAGAAAATCTCCATAATGTTTCTTTACAAGAAGAGGCAACCAAAGATGAGCATTTCCTTAGATTTATGGAAAAATATCACATCCATAGAGCACAAGTTTGATCTCTCTTGCAATGGATCAGAGAAGTGAATGAATCTTCCAAGTTTTATTTCGAATTTCTTTAGAGGAAAAATGCTTCAGAACGAATCATCAGCCTGAGGAATCATGAAGGGATCTTGATTGAGGACTTGACAGGGATTCGGCAAATGTTTGGTCTGTACCTGCAAAATGTTTTGCCAAATACTGCTTGACAGATGATATTATATGTTATGGCCCAAGCAGGGGATATATGGGGTTAAAAGTATGCTAGGGAAGTGTGAAAAAAGGTAATTCCATTGGAAGTTTGGACCACTGAAAGGAACCTTTTAGGGGCAAAAATGAAAATTCACTGAAGAACTTCTTGAGGCTCTAAGCAGGGTGAAGAATGGGTGCAGTCAGAATCAGCAGAAGATTCTGGCACATGTGTGGCTCCTGTCCCAAAATTAGGAATTGGGGAATTGCAACCCTAAGCCTAGTCATTTTTATAAATATATTTTAAAATCTAAATTTTATGTAGAAAGAAAAAGAATGAAGTTTTGGAAAATAATAGGAAAATAATATACATCAATTTTCAGATTTTCAATTTAGGAAATTCATACTTTCTAATTTCTATAAATTGAAAAATGTAAATCATATTATAAGTATTAATGTTACATGTACTATATGTCAATGGCACTCAAAATCGGAAATTACAAACAGATTCAAGGTGCACTGAAATTCTGCTTGGAGGTTTTAGTTCCAATTTTGATTTGTATTAAAATCAGATCATTCATGTTTTTTTCCTATTATGAACTCTGCGGAATTTGAGATCTAATCTCTTGGCACCCTTATCTTTGTTGTTGCTGGCATTTTCTCAAAAAAGAAAAGATCATTAAAGTAATGAGATTTATAAAACCCCTACATTGATCTATTAGGTCTTTTTATAAGTTTTAGGGAGATGCCAAATCCTGGAATGTGAGCCATATAGGCATCTAAACTCCAGCATTTTTGCTAATGTTCAAGTCTTAGGAGTAAGACCTGCACACTGTTATGCTAAATCTCAACATTTCTCTATTTGGTGGCATTTTTGTAAGTGCTTTATTACTTAAGTTATCAGACTCACCAATATTCTTCTTAACTAATAAGGTAAATAAGATGATATGATTCAATAGGCTTTCTAAGATGGGAAGACTTGTAAGCGGGCTTATGACAACTGTCACCATTCTGGCTCAGATTGGTTTAAGCTAAATGCCAACTACTTGCCATTTCTGGATGAATCAAACCAAGTTCGATTAGTATTTGATGAAATTGAGCTAAGTTCAATTTGTATTTGATCCACTTTGATGGAATTGATCCAAGTTATATTAGGTCTTTAATAAGTTTCAGGGAAAGCCAAATCCCAGAATGAGACCCATACAGGCATCTAACCTCTAGCATTTTTGCTAATGTTTCTTTAAGTCTTAGGAGTAAGAACTGCACACTGTTATGCTAAATGTCAACAATTCCTCATTTGGTAGCATTTTTGTAAGTGCTTTATCACTTATGTTATCAGACTCGCCACCTGGCACCATTACTCTTAACTAATAAGGTAAATAAGGTTGTTAAGTTTCAATAGGGTTTCTAAGATGGGAAGACCTGTAAGCAGGCTTATAACAACTGTCACCATTCTGGCTTGGCCTGGTTTAAGCTAAATGCGGGCTAATTGCCATTTCTTGATGAATTAAGCCAAATGAAATTGAGCTAAAGTTCAATTGGTATTTGATTCATTTTGTGTTGATCCCACCTGGCATTTTTTGAATAAATTGTGGTAAAGATAAACTCAATAAATCTACTGAGGGCTACATAAAATGATCATTGAACAATTTAACCAATATAACCTTGATTGTATCTGAAGTGTCTCTATAGTGTATGTTCTTCAGGTTTTTGTTAATTGTAACTTTCAAATAATATAATTGAATTGTGCATTTCTCAAAGAAATCCATGGTCTAATGAAAGAATCGTTAAGATACCCTGCTGAAGATATTATGTTTTAATTTATCTGCATTAACAAACAGTGCATAGTGGCTGTAAATTCGTTGAGTTTTGGCTCTTCAAGTACCAGTGGAGGTTATCGAAGGACAAGATTAGGAAATTAGGTGTGGTGTTCCCTATCTAAACACTGGTAATGGTGGAGTGAAATCAATGTGCAAATGTTGGATGAATTGTTGTGCAAATGGTGGTTGAGGTAAGTTGAATGATGTTTTCATTTAGGTTAAAGTCCCTCCATGATATGACCCAAGGTGGGCATATATGGGGTTAAATGTATATAATAGGACTCCAAGGGGGACAGTCTGCAGATATGGGGATCAATGTATATGTAATAGGGTCAGACTAATGAAGGGGCCTCATGTGCAGTGAGTGGATATGTATATAATATATATACAGGTAATGTCATTGTTGAGGAACATGTGAAATGATTATGTGAATGCCTTGGGGTAATTGGAGACGGATCTCCTATTCTTTAAGGAGTTATTGTGAAACTTATATTTATTGTCTATCTTGGAGTTGTGCTCCACATTTACATTGTTGTACATGGTGTGTACTCTTGTCTCTTATGCTATCTTAAGGCTTTGGGTTCATAACACTCAAGCACTAGATGTAATATCCCAACTGATATTCTATTGTGTTTTGATAATATGCTTGTTGTTTAAATGCTCTAATTGTGCTAGAAAGATAAATAAAATGTGCATGCAAAAGTGTCATGCCAAACAGCCCTAAAAAATAGCTGATCTGGAGAGATAATAGGGTAAAGAAATTTAGTGTGAAAAGATACACATACCACAGATAATAATGTTGAGAGTCTGTCAAAATATGGGATGCATGCAGGTTATGCCCGAAAGATAAGAAGATAGTGCTCCTCTCCAGCAGTTGACGCCCAACTAAGAGAATGCCCTCCTTCTGCTAATCTTGCCGTTTTTGAGGGAGGAAGTACCTATTGCTGCTGAAACTTTCTAGGACTGCGTGTATAGGCCTCCTGGAGAGATAAGGAAATACATGCATAGGTTTTTCCTCCTTCAAGACACCTAGCGAATTGATTTGCTCCAAATAGGGTGACGTCCTTCTCTCTCACGTTTTTGCTGGTGGAGGATCTAAATGTGCCTGGAACAGAATAATAATCACTCAACTTACAGATGTATCCCTGCTGAGAAGAATGGAGATAGCATGCAGAAACATTACTGGATTCTTGAAGGCTAGCGAATTGATCTGGAATTTCCAACTATTTCCCAGCAGCAAAAAGGTGCACCTGCAATAAAAATCCCTCTCTGATAGTTGAATGACCAAACCAAGAATAAGAAGATGATGAGTACCGATGATAGATCTAGATGATCTATCCCAAAGTGATTAGGGAAGATAGATTTCGCTGTCGAAACCCCTTGCTAGCTAAAAACCTTCGTCTCCAACCCCAACTTGTTGTCGCGGCACCTGTTGTTGCTGCTCTAGAAACCAAACTCAATAATAATAATCATAGATAATAATTTTGGTTCAATGACCCTTCTTATATAGCTTATCATGTACTTTTAGGATTTGCATGTCACTTTTAGGGTTTACGCTTTACTTTTTGCATGCATGCAATTCTAATTTCTCGTTGACTTGAAGCCTGAAGAAATAAGGCTTTTTTACCATATTGATGACTTAATACTGAATGAATGCTTTGTTCTGCTCCAGGTATCATATGTCCTCAATCAATTCCCTTTTCATGTAGTACTCGCTCAAACCTATGGGAATTAAATAGGTTAGCGGGTGTTTTTTGTGGTTAAGTAGAAGAGGACATTACAGTCCTCCCCGTTTGAAATTGCTTGTCCTCAAGCAACAGCAAACTAGGATGCCGCAATACCTGTTCGCCCTCCCATGTGGCATATTCAATAGGTAATTCTTTCCATTTTACCAAGTATTCTCGAATTACCCTATTTCGGAGTTTCCTTTCTCGAACCTGTAGAATTCTCTCTAGAATCAGTACCAGAGTCCCTTCATCATCTAAGGGAGGTAATTCAGTGAATGGAGCAATGTGTTTCCCTACTGTTTTCTTGAGATTCAATACATGAAATACATTGTGAATTTTGCTTTCCTCTGGAAGTTCTAGTTCATAAGACACCTCTCCAACCTTTTTGACTACTTTGTAAGGACCATAGAAGCGGAGTTTTAGCTTTTCCTCCCCTTTTTTCTTGAGTGAAGATTGTCTCTAAGGTTGTGTTATCACATATATAGTAGTCGGGCTACCATATTCTATTTTTCAGATTCAGTACACTTTTTCAGCCAGATCTTTTACAGATGAGATGCTGAGATGAGCATTTATGATGGATCATTATTTTATTTATGGGCTATAGTACTTTCCCATGCCAAGACTGAGTCTCAGGACACTCAGATTTGAGGACCGATGTAGCCATTTAGTCATGTATAGAGCAGTTAGCAATGCCCAGATTTGCATTAGTGTTCTCTCATTAGACGGATGCTGGTTCAGATGGATTATTTTCATGATTATGACTCGGCTTGTATTATATTTGTGTTATGGTTATCATTGCTCTTATACTCATTTTTGTGACATGTGTTAACATTTAGTGTTATGATCTGGTGGTCATAAATATGTGGACTTGAATGTATTTATATTATGTATTGATGTCCCTACTAAGGCCTGGAAGTTCTTGATCTATACTCATTGGTTTTACCCTCCCTAGGGAGAATAAAGGTAGTCATTCGCACCATGCTTTGGCTTGCTAGTGTTGGTTTCATTATTCATTGTCTCCACTCATCCATTACCTTCCAAAATATGTTTCAACCCGACCTACTACTTGACTTGTGGCATGGAGGACCTTTCCCCGCTAGAGCCTTTGTTGGACAAGCCTCCCTGTTTATCTTGTAGATTTTTCACTAGTTTTCAGCCACCGATTTCAAGTAAAATTTAACTCTGTTTATGACATTCTTAGAAAATAAAAGTGCTGGAAATAAACATGAAATTTTCAGACTTTAAAACATTGCAGAAACTACAATTTTTCACTGACAGAAAATAAATATCAGCACGTCATTCAACACATAGAACACAAATATTTTCGGCCAATGTCCCTGGAAAAACCCACAAGGGGAAAACCGGTCAAAGAGAGAGAAATTTTATTATTAGGAAATTTACAGCAAAACTCAGAAATTTGCAGACCAACTTATCCCAACCCAGAAGAGAAAAATTCTGCCTCGTTTTCCGTGCCAAACAAAAAAAATCAAACTCAGATTTTTTTCTTTGTTTTTTGCCTCGGTTTCTGTGCGTTGTACGGACAAACTGTATGGACTATACCATACAAACTCACTGTACGGACCTCAAAATCCGTGCCTTGAAAAAAAATCTCGAAAATCATGCCCAGAAATCTGACTCGAAAAATGTGCATGCTTCTTCGAAAATCGTACCGTACGGACTGTACGAACCAGTAATAAATGTTGTTGTCCTCTACTCGATTTTTCGTGCCCTCTTTGTTGTTGTCCTCTCCTCGATTTGCGTGCTGCAAATTTTTCCTTTCTATCTCAGAAAAGGAAACTTCTCTTCTCAGCTCACTCTTCGCACTTCAATCTGCAAAAGTGAGGCAAAATGCCTTTCCCTTTCCTTTTTGAGTAAACCCTAGGGCCCATCTAATCGAACAATCAATATTAGATTAGATCAACGGTTAAAATTAATTGCTCGTATTTTATTTCTAAAATATTAATTTCACTCACCCACTTAAATTTATCAAAAACTGACTTTAGACATTAAAGTCAAATTAAATGTCACTTAAGTCATTTAATGCAAGGGTCACTTTATTTCCCCCTTCTAAGTGACTAAGGCTAAAGTCACTTAGGGGAACACTTCCCTAGGTACAAAACTAACATATCTGTGTCTCGGCTCTAAGTTGCCTAGGTTGTGTTTGCTTACCTGAAACAAGTAGCTCTGCCATCAATACAATGAATTTGGAAATGAAATGAATATCTTATAAAAAAAGCCCATTCATGAAAAGTAGTGTTTTTAGACATGTGTGAATGCATGGCTAGCCTAATAAAATTGGCTCTGAAAAATATTGCAATGAAATATCTTAGACATTAATGAAAAGTAGTGTTTTTCAACATACATGAATGCATAAAGCCTAAATAATAAAAGTTCGTATAAAAATACGTAAGACAAAGGCTATGGAAAATCAAAGGCCCAAAAAAGCAATGGCTCTTGAAAGTTCTATCTAAAGATTGCTGGCCTTACTTGTATTGAGTTGGATTGTGAGCATTTGTCAAGGTGAGTAAGCACCTCTGAAATAGTTCACCCATTTGTGAGGCACTGCCATCCCCTGTGTGATTGTTTGTCCAACATATTGTTATAGTGAGTATTCCCTTTCCATATCCAAAGTGTCACAGTGTTGAGTTGATGGTCATCCTTTGTCCTAACCTTGTATATTTTAGCCTTCACCCTTCACTAGCAAATTGACTACAACTATGAAGTGAGTATAGTCTTGAAAGTCTAGTCTGAGTAATAATAAATAAAACCCTATATATGTATTTGGTTGATGTACTGCCAGTGAGGTGATTGCTATTTGTTATGATTGTTACTTAAATGATTTGTAGAGCATGTCTTAGCCTCTTAACACTTGCAACAGATGGATGACAGTCTAAGTTATATTATTGGTATCTGGTCAGTTACAGGTGATTATATTGTCTATTGGATATTGCAGATGACCAGGCAGAGACCTAGAATAGATATGAGTATATACCTTAGATAGATTTGGACTCTCTGAGTCCAATGAGACAGCTTGTTGTCAGTTCCGAGCACTTACAGAGATGATCAAGCTCATTATACTTTTCTGGAGCAGTTCTGCTTCACTAGAAGTCATGTCTGAGCAGGGAGATGATCTTATTGGATCTCCTAGGGCGCTGTATGGGGCATAGGGGGTCCAGCCACTTGATTGTACCATACTACCCCCCTCCCAGAGAGCTTGGTGGGCTCGATTGGACAACGCAGGAACCTTAGGAGGTTGTTTTGGCAGGTTTACATTTTCCGAGGCAGATTAAAAAATGATTAAATGGCTACTGAAGAATTCTATTTGGGATACTGAGGCAAGGAAATGGCATGGGATGAGTCATGATGATGAGAGTGATGTCCTCCACACCTTCTCCAGCAGTTGCAGCACCTGATTGGGCCCACATCTATTGTTCGAGCATTTTATATTATTTTCTGGAGCTTTTGGAGGCTCACGATTTCCTCAAGGACGCACAATTTCACAGTTTAAAATTTATATTATTTTTATTGTGCAATGGGGACACCCAAAGGGAGTTAGTTAACACTCCATAGACCCACCATGTGCTTCATTTATTTCTTGTTGAGTGGGATCCCCTCTCCTAGGGTGATTTAGTCCACTTTTATATTATATTGTTATATTGATCCATGTATTGTATGTTGAGCTCATCTCAACCATTGATTAGACATTTGTATCTTTTAATCTTAGCCACTAATTTGAAAAGTGGTTATGATTTTGGTTCTCTCATTTCTATTTAAAGGAGAGAGCTTCTCATTTGTAAGGGGTCTTTGGCTCTTGGTTCTGGATAATAGAAAAACTTTTTTTGTGGAAATTTTGGGATCTCCTTTGCATCTGGTGTTCTTAGATGGTGATTGGAAAGTCTTTTGCTTCCTAGCATTCGGGAAATTGTTGTGAGATCTATATTTTTTTCAGGAATCTTTGTCTTGTCTACAAGAGGGCGACTTCAGCTTGGGCGTTTTTGCAGGGGGGCCTCAACTCGCTCGGATTGTCTTCAATTTTATCAGGGGGTTTTCATTAGTGTCATTGCGATCTATGATTTCTTCTTGCTATTTTTTGGTAGCATTTAGCTTTTTTTCTCATGTTGCAACAAATCTTATATGGTTGACGTTTGTAGTGCAGGAGAGAGGGCGCATTGAGTCCTTGGGGCAAAATGTTGGACATAGAACTTGCTCAAAGCTTCTCAAATTGATAGAGATAGCAGGGATCATCATCATCAAGGCATCTACAAGGTTTTCCAGGTAAAATGTACAGGTTAGTTCTTTCTTCCAGATCTCAATCCATTGACATCTGCTTTTCTTCATTTTATAGTGAAAAATCCCATAATAATAAAAAACCAAAAAATACTAAAAAACGGACCGCTTGATCTCGAGCCAAACCACTGCTGAGTTTTGTAGATCGGGTCATCCCCTAACCATATCACCCTCAACGTTGATCTAAAAGTGGCTGGTTTGCCCTATATCTGAGAAAATGACCTCCCAAACCCTAGCGTTGTCCACCATTTTTCTGACTTTTTCTGTGATCTGATTTTTCCAGGAAAATACCTTCGTGGGTTTGTAGATCGGGTCATCCTCTCACCAAATCACCTTCAACGTTGAGCTAGAAGTTGACAGGTTTCCCTAGATCTGAGAAACGGACCTCCCAAACCCTAGCGCTAGCCATCCTGATGATGGTTTTTTCCGTGATCTGACTTTTTCGGCCAAATACCTTTTTGGGTTTGAAGATCGGCCTATTTCCCAGGTGGGTTTCCTCCAAAGCTGGGAAGATAGTGTTGAATTTTTAATGGTTATACCATATCTTAAAATATTTAGCATCATAACAGCATAACCATAAGCCAAAAGATCACTGAAAGATAGACAAGCACAACCACACAAAAAGAACACAAAGATTTATCCTGGGAAAACCCTAATGGGAAAAACCCAGCAAAAGCTTCCTCAATATAGATGCCCCAAAAAGATAAATGGTAAAACCAAAAGACTGATCTTCCTCCTTCTCCAGCTACAGCTCTATCTCTCTCTCTCTCTCTCTAATGCGCTACACAAGTGAGTGTGTGAGTGTTGAAATGAGAAGCACCTCACCTCTATTTATAATCTTTCGTTCACTTAATATTTAACTCAGTTATGTAGGCTCGAGTAATCCTATTTTAATTATGTAGGCTCAAGTAACCACAACTGGGGTACTAATGACCCGATTTACAACAGAGGGAACTTCCTCATGACTCTTATTAATTCTCCTAATTAGGAACATCGGGGTATAAAGAAATACAAGTGATTCTCCCGGTAGGAACATCGGGGACCACTAAAAAAATACATATAGAATATTCTTCGAAGTTACAATGATTTAACACTCCCCCTTAACGAGAAGGGTATTCTACAACAACAACAGTAAGAGAGAGAAGGCATCATCAACATCATCAAGGTGATACATCTATAAATCATTGGAAGCTTTTCATCATCTTTAACACATAGCCTTCATCTTCAATCTTCAGTAGCAACACTTTGACTGCTCGATCGACAACATAATCGTCAGCACTTTGACCTTTCGATCAGCAACATCATCATCAGCAGTTTGACTTTTCGATCAGGAACATCATCATCATCAGCACTTTGACTTTTCGATCAACAACATCATCATCATCATACTTTGATCTTTCAATCAGCAACATTATAATCATACTTCGAACTTTCGATTAGCATCAGCATCATCATCATCATCATCATACTCTGATCTTTCGATCAGCATCATCATCATCATCATACTCTGATCTTTCGATCAGTACATCATCATCATCATCATCATACTCTGATCTTTCGATCAGTACATCATCATCATCACACTCTGATCTTTCGATCAATACGTCATCATCATCACACTCTGATCTTTCGATCAGTAACATCATCATCAGCAACAACCTGCAATCCACAACACGAAGACGAAAGTCTTCGGATCACTTTTGGACCAAAGTCCAGGGATGATACAATACTACAACATTCTCGGGGACCGAAGCCTCCAGATACCTTTCTGAACCGAAGTTCAAGGATGATACAATCCTGGCACATTCAAGGGGACCGAAGCCTCTGGATACCTTTCTGAACCGAAGTTCAAGGATGATGCAATCCTACCACATTCTCGGAGACCGAAGCCTCCGGATACCTTTCTGAACCAAAGTTCAAGGATGATGCAATCCTACCACATTCTCGGGGATCGAAGCCTCTAGAATCCAGATACCTTTCTGAACCAAAGTTCAAGGATGATGCAATCCTACCACATTCTCGGGGACCCAAGCCTCCAGATACCTTTCTGAACTGAAGTTCAAGGATGATGCAATCCTGCCACATTCTTGGGGACCGAAGCCTTCGGATACCTTTATGAACCGAAGTTCAAGGATGATGCAATCCTGCCACATTCTCGAGGATCGAAGTCACTGGATCCGTTCTGGACAAATGTCCCAGGATGATACAATCCCTCTTCATTCTCGAGGACCGAAGTCACCGAATCACTTTAGGACAAGCGTCCAAGGATGATACAATCCCACTGCATTCTCTAGGACCGATGTCACCAAATCCGTTCTGGACAAATGTCCCGGGATGATACAATCCCTCTTCATTCTCGAGGACCGAAGTCACCAGATCACTTTAGGACAAGTGTCCAGGGATGATACAATCCCACTACAACATCACTGCTCCCCCTTTCGAGGAAGGTCTTTCCGAACAACACCAAGCTTGTCTCGAAAGTGTTCGAACTTTACCCGAGACAGAGGCTTCGTCAACACATCAGTGTTGAATCATCATCTTGTAACATCATCATCTACATCTTCAGTATGTGAATACTAAACTATCATCATCTACATCTTCAGTATAGAAATACTGAAAGCATCATCATCTCTATCTTCAGTATAGAAATACTAAATCACCATCATCTGCATCTACAGTATGTAAATACTGAAACATCATCTATATCTTCAGTATCATCATCTGCATCTTATCTCGTATGTAGAAATACTGGATTTCTATGTGCTTCGATGGAACACAGGGTTCTTTGTCATCTTTATACAACTCTAGTTATCACACAAAATCACTGTAGTATCCATCTCCAGGTCAAAGAGACCTAACATCAGCTTCTGAAGCCATATGGCTTCACAACTAGCAGAGCAATCTGCTATGTATTCTACTTCAGCCATGCTAAGAGCAACACTAGATTGTTTCCTGCTAAACCATGAACTCATAGCAAACCCCAAACAATACCATCCACCTGATGTGCTTCTTCTGTCTAAGACACTTCCAGCCCAATCTGCATCTGTATAGCCATACAATCTGTAAACATGGTTTCCATCATAGCATAGACTAAAGTCTATAGTCCCTTTCAGATATCTCATCATTTGCTTTGCAGCTATCAGGTGAACCCGTCTAGGTTGAACTAGATACTGACTCAAGGTGGTCACAGCAAAACAAATGTCTGGTCTGGTCTTGGTTAGATACATCAACGACCCAATAATCTGTCTGTATTGAGTTACATCCTCTAACTCTAATGAATCGTCAACTAACAACTTCAGGTTGGAATCCATGGGTGTGGCCATGGCTTTGCATTCCAACGTATCGAATCTTTTCAATATCTCTACTGCATACTTTCCCTGGTTGAGTAGATTCCTTCTGAACTTTGCCATACTTCCAGACCTAGGAAATAATGCATTAACCTAAGGCCTTTCATCTCAAATTCTTCAGCGAACTTCTTCTTGCATTCTACAATCTGTTTCTCATTCCTTGTCAGAAATAGATCATCCACATACAGTAATAGTATGACAAGTTCATCTACTATAACCTTGAAGTAAAGGTTAGGATCGGCTTTCGTCGGGAAACTATCTATCCTTCCATACCAAGTTCGGGGTGCTTGCTTCAAGCCATACAAGGCCTTCTTCAACTTGCATACATGAGTTCATCTGTCTTCCACTTCAAATCCTTGTGGTTGTTCTATGTATACTTCTTCTTCAATCACACCATTCAGGAAGGTTGTCTTTACATCCATCTGGTGTAAGTTCCATTTCATCATGGAAGCAAGTACCATGATAATTCTGAAGGAAGTGTATCTTGCTTCCTGGAGCAAGTGTCTCTTCATAACTAATTTCCTTTCTTTGAGCGAATCTTCTAGCCACAAATCTTGCCTTCCATCAGCAACATGTTTTGTCTTGCAAGTCCACTTGGAAGATACCACGCTCTTGCTTTCTGGTTTGGTTACTATATCCCAAACATCATTCTGGTACTAATCCATCATTCTGTCAGGTCATCAGCATATCCTAATCTTCCGCGTTCAACCTTGAAGGTTTGAACCCACTTTACTCTTGGTAAAGTCTTAGTCTATCAGGAAGCTGTCCATCATGTCGTACCATGTCGAACTTAGAGATCTTCTATAGTCACTCCCCCTGAAGCAGAGCATCATCTTACCTCTTCATTTTGTACTGAAGTGACAAGTAGCATTCTCTGCTACTATGTATCTATCTCAGTTTGCCAAGATCCCTTTATCTTGAACTTTGTCCAAAATTTCCTCATGCACCCATCTGTGAGCTTGTTGTCTTCTATAGGTTTCCATCTTCAACCTTGTAGCAAAAGTTAAAATATTCATCACTCTAGGTGATCTGTCAAGCTCCTGGATGTGCTTTTCTATGGGTGCCTTCTGATCTCGTACAAAGCATATTATGTATAGGTGGTTCTCTGCTCGATATATACCTCTACTGGAGAAGTGTGACTAGTCAATAGAGTATATCATGCCATAGTCTATTCTTTCTGAGGCAAACCACGAACCTTGCTTTGTACACTTGTTTTTGTAAATCCATATGGAAGACACTACGGACTTCCCTTCAGGTCTCAAAACCATATTGTAGACATCATTCCTCATGATCAACTGTTACTCTTTGACCATAGCTTCTTTCATAGCCGGAAAAGTTAACATCAATGATGTTACCCAACTTTGTTATACAACTAGAGTGTGTTTGAGGCCTCTTGGAAGTCTTGCCATACTTTTCTTCATCTTGAGTTATCTCTCGTACCCAAGGTCTTCATCTTTCGAGGTGGATCTACTGCTTTCTGAAGCTCTTCCTTCTATCACGGTGTCTCTAACCCTGGGAGCTTCAGATTCATGTTTATTGGAGTGAATCTTGAATTCTCATCACTTGTTCTTCGGAACAACTCTCATCCTTCTTTTCTTGTAGGCGGTTGTACAGGACCTTTCCTACAAGTCAAATGCACCAGTTGCATGGTTAGAACCATTTTATAGAACATATGCATAACGACGCATCATTCAACTGTTTAGCCAATACAACATTCATCCATATCTCACAGAAACTTTCTAGATGACATCATTTAGATTGTGCACTAATCCAATATGTCAGCAAGGAGGTTTCATTCTAGATAAGTAGCAATGGAGAGTTGTATAGCACCATGAGCTGCTTACCCATCACATGCATATTAGTAGTATACTGTCATTAATGTAAACATTCTATCATGCATAACAGATCAACTGAAAAACAATATCATGAAATGACAATTGAATACTTATCTTTTATTTGTTTCATGGATAGACTCCTTGATCCTTTTGCTTCATCATCTTCTTCATTCATGACATCGTCATTTCTTATCCAAATGCTAAGATGGATAAGAGGTTCTTCAAGAATTGAGTTCTTCATATTCCTCATCGCTTGAGGGATCTGCTTTAAATCTTGAGCGCTTGATATTCAGTTGCTCCCATCTTCTCTTCTCTTATTAGGAGTCAAGTTTCTTCTTGTGTAAGGCTTTAGCCTCATCTCCCTTTGGAACTGGAACCTCTCCACTTATGTAGGTGTCCAATTCATTTTCTTCAAGAACCAGTGAAATCCTATGCTTCCATGCTCGGAAGTTTTTCAGCTTTACCAATCTTGTCATCAAGCCAGGGTGCTAGGTCATTTTGAAATGAGAACCTCAAATGTAAATGCCAAAAGATTAGATCTTTACCGGTTTGAGGTGTTCGTCGTGGTTCCGGAACTGGCTGATCTAGGGTTTGTTAGAGAAACCCTAATTTTCAAAACTTGGAATCTTTCAGATCTCATTGGATAGAAAGATGTGCCTCCTGAAGGCGAGCTGAGCAGCATATTCATTTTCCCACAACTGTGATCAGAATCGCAAAATATCTTATGCCCTAGTTTTCTTCAGTTTCTTCTGTAGAATGCCTGAAATTGTTTCTGTGATATCTCCGAAATTACTGCTCCTCTGTGTCTGCAATTTTGAACTGAATTAGCCTCACATGTCCTCATTCCAACACCGCAGGTTAAAGCAGAATTGGTTTTACCAATTGGGACTTATGCGCGTTTTCCCAAGCTAACTTATTTCAGGACTGTTCAAAAGAGTGAACTTGTACGGACTGACACATGTCACTGTTTCATCTTCGGGGTCTTAAATTTCTACCACGGAAATTAGAGTCCGTTCCCTTTCTGGAACATCTTGAAAAATTTCATTTGGACCTTCGTAGACCGAAATATAACATTTCTCCCTAGGTAACCTATTTAAGGCTGAATCCTGAGAGAGGCTGGAACCCTAACTTGGAGGAATCGTATCTCCTAGAATATAGTGAATCTGAGGCTGAAACTTTTACACAGTGTACATCAGGAATTTATCTTCGACCTGTGAAAGTTTCAGCTCATGAGCCTTCTCCAATCCCGAGATATAGCGAATCTACCAAAAATACTAGTTTTAGTATTTTAGGGTTTTCAAGCATGAAACCCTAATCTTCAATAGCTGTAGCTGTAGCATTGTTTCGGCTGCACAATGACTTCTTTCAGGGTGGCTCTGATACCATGTTGAATTTTTCATGGTTATATCATATCTTAAAATATTTAGCATCATAACAGCATAACCATAAGCCAAAAGATCACTGAAAGATAGACAAGCACAACCACACAAAAAGAACACAAAGATTTATCCTAGGAAAACCCTAATGGGAAAAACCCAGCAAAAGCTTCCTCAATATAGATGCCCCAAAAAGATACATGGTAAAACCAAAAGACTGATCCTCCTCCTTCTCCAGCTACAGCTCTCTCTCTCTCTCTCTCTCTCTCTCTCTCTCTCTAATGCGCTACACAAGTGAGTGTTTGAGTGTTGAAATGAGAAGCACCTCACCTCTATTTATATTCTTTCGTTCACTTAATATTTAACTCGGTTATGTAGGCTCGAGTAACCACAACTGGGGTACTAATGACCCGACTTACAATGGAGAGGACTTCCTCGTGACTCTTATTAATTCTCCCTGATTAGGAACATCGAGGTATAAAGAAATACAAGTGATTCTCCCGGTAGGAACATCGGGGACCACTAAAAAAAAACATATAGAATCTTCTTCGAAGTTACAATAATTCAACAAATAGTGAATCCATTGGCCTGGATCTGACAGGCACTGATCTCCAACCCTAGCACTACCCCCTCTTTGGCCTCTTTTTCCTAAGATCTGACTTTTCCCTGGTGACTCGAGTACTGTGACATTGTCATGTCTTTCATCGAGTCTGTCCTTGGATACTAGATAGACCCAATCCTGTCCTTTCCCTCCTTGCATTGGTTACGTTTCCCAAGGCAACGGATATCTTTACCTATTACTAGTACCTTAAACCTAGATCTAGTTTTTACTTCATAGGTCACATGTGTCCCACTTTGGATCAAGCCTTACTCTTCCTCAACCATAATCCAAAGCCTTGGTTCACCTAATGACATCATCCATAGATCTAGGGTTTCCATTTACCTTACACCTTACGTACCTCAAATCCATTTGATATGATCTAGTGTCTAGGTTTGATCTCTCCTGTTGGGACTCGGAAGTAGATCCAGGTCTCCCCCTTTGTTGTCTTGGGCTAAGATAACATAAAGTGAAGACTGCCTTGATTGGCGTGACAACCATCCATTTGGGAGTTGAGGCAATCTTGGTTCCACCTCCTGAGCTGCTTGTCCCTCTATCGTCCATCCTGGATCCATCTCACATAGGCAACTACAAGGTTGGTGATAACATTTTGGCATCATTGCCGGGGAGGTAGAGGCCTACCTTGGTTCGACATACCACACCTCTCCTACGACATTATCCGTTGGTGAACATGGCAATTCGTTCACCTGGCGACTCCACAACGTGACTCCACTAAGAAGCGACCCCATCCCATAAATCATAATGAATTCAAATATATTTATCAGACGCATGAAAGAATTAAATGAAAGCATAAATGAACTGGAAAGGCAAATAGACGAAAGGGATAAATGGAGGTCAGATTCTTGGTATGAAGATGATCTTGACCATGATTATGGGTATGAATCTAGTTATCACAATCCTTATGGTACCTACCAATTCCCTTACCCGCACTATAAAGAATGCCTAACCATCTCTAGTGAGTCGATGAGCAAGTATCAAACCCAATCAAAGCCTTATAGCCAAGTAACCAGAGCTGTTAAAAAGCAAGACAAACAGTCTCCTTTTGACTTTTTTGAAATACCGGGGGCACCTCATCCTATGTCAAACGATTACATTAGGAGGCTGCCCCAATTTAGTGGAAATAATGATATATCTATTGAAAGTCATTTGCATATTCTCTGGGATTACATGGAAATTAGAGGTGCGGACAATGAAGATGTTTATATGCGATCCTTAGGAGAATCCTTTCGAGAGGATGTTCAACTATGGTTTGATCATTTAGCACCAGAATCCATCACTGGGTATGACATGTTCACAGATCTTTTAATAGATAAGTGGGGTAGGAACACTGATAATTCTTTAGAGTGTGAATCTAGCAATGATTGTAGTCAGTATGTTGACAATTTGCTTTCTCAGTTGGATCATTCCTCTCCTGAAATGTTCCAAATTATGAGCGTGCCTGCAATCCATAAGAATGTTAGAGTACTTTGAGAATACTATTTCAAAACCTCATGCTGACACCAAGAGGGATATCAATCAAATCATACAAGATACTCTATTATTATTACCTGAAGCAGTCACAGAGCAAATCCTGGATTTAATCTGTGGAAAGAAACCTCACAATCACCATCAGGAAACATCTATAGTTGAGCCTTCCATTTGTGAGTCCATTAAAGAGCCTTTAAAAGAGCAACTCCATAGTCATTGCCTAATTGATGATAATTTGAGTCAGTATTCAAACCATCTGAATCTGGATTCAAACTTTGATGAAATCAATCAAACTTCTGTTAAAGAGCAATCTTGTGGTCATATTGTGATTGAAGAGCATGCATGTAAGAGAGATGGGGAAACTAAAACCGAACTTCTTGATGTTTTTCCTCATCTAAAGCTTAAAGAAGAACAATCACATGATGATACAGTTGTAAGTGAACTTGATAAAAAACATTACAATGGGGATCCTTTCCCTAATGATATCAATAGAATTCTTCATCCAATCCGTGATTGGTATATGTTGGGTACTGATCTTGTTTCGAATTTTGAAATCATCCCCAGAATTAGATTGAAAGCTTTTCCTTCTCATCAAATTCTGAGATCAATTATTCCAAGTCTGGGAGAAAATTTTCAATCCACCCTCCTGTCCCAACTTTTTGAGTCTTCTTGTATGGGTTTGTCCTTCAATCAAGTTGTTACTTTTGAAATCTTTAATCATGAGTTTAAGCATTATCACGTAATTGGGGAAAAGGCACTTCATGTCTCTTCTCAGTCATCTGTAATGAATAAATTTTTTCAATTGGTAAATCTTATTATGGATGGATGAAGGTGTATAAAGACCAATTTCATCTTTTCTCCATTTTTAAGCAACAAATGGGCTTGATCTCATTCGCAGTTTCATTACATTACAACTTGTCCCCATTTGGTTCTCCCATTTCTTATGGAGTGAATAAAATTGAATGTCCTAGTAGGGTAGAGGAGAAAACAAAGAACTGTTTGGAGTGGTTGAGTCATGAATCATATTGTCTTCTTTCATCAAGAAAGAACTTGCATACCTTCTATGATCCTATCAGCATCTTGATGGATGAGTTTTTAGAAAGTCAACCTCATCCCTGGCATGATTTCATTTCTCTTTATCCACATCTCTTTTCGATTTTCAAATAACAAGTTATAATGGCTTCAATTTTCATTCACATTACTTACACGCCATCTTTGACTTGATGTATCATTAACTGTAAAGAAATCTCAATAGATTCGTTCAGCAAGTGGTTGCATTGGATTTATGATTTTAACTAACACTTGTCCAAACTGGTTAGGGTAGAGTAGGTAGGACCTGAATAAGTATTTCCTGATAGTAGTATAGCGTAGAATCTTGCATCGTTGCCTAAAGCTCGCCTTTGAAACTCTTAATATAGTTTTGATTTCTTTTCTTGCACAATAAAAAAATCAAACTTTTCTTAAAAAGTTATGGTTATAGATTAGATTTACTTTCTGCTTTTCTAGTTTATGCATGCTTATTTTCAGTACTTTATTTTATCCACATATTGTTCTGACGACCGGTCTGTGAGTTAGGTATAGCTCTGGACATTTTGCAGGTACTCGATGACATTTTGGTAGCGGTTGCAGAGCTGGAAGAACTGATCGAGGATGCGAGAAGCAGAGTGCAAGGACCAGAGATTCTGAGGTTCTCAAGCGCTCTTTTTAACAGAGCACTTGTCCCAATTGGAACCAGATGTTATCACATATATAGTAGCCGGGCTACCATATTCTATTTTTCAGATTCAGTACACTTTTTCAGCCAGATCTCCTACAGATGAGATGCTGAGATGAGCATTTATGATGGATCATTATTTTATTTATGGACTATAGTACTTTCCCATGCAAGGACTGAGTCTCAGGACACTCAGATTTGAGGACCGATGTAGCCATTTAGTCATGAATAGAGCAGTTAGCAGTGCCCAGATTTGCATCAGTGTTTTCAAATTGGACAGATGTTGGTTCAGATGGATTATTTTCATGATTATCACTCGGCTTGTATTGTATTTGTGTTATGGTTATCATTGCTCTTATACTCATTTTTGTGACATGTGTTAGCATTTAGTGTCATGATCTGGCGGTCATAAATATGTGGACTTGGATGTATATATATTATGTATTGATGTCCCTACTCAGGCCTAGAAGTTCTTGATCTATACTCATTGGTTTTACCCTCCCTAGGGAGAATAGAGGTAGTCATTCCCACCATGCTTTGGCTTGCTAGTGTTGGTTTCATTATCCATTATCTCCACTCATCCATTACCTTCCAAATTATGTTTCAACCCGACCTACTACTTGACTTGTGGCATGGAGGACCTTTCCCCACTAGAGCCTTTGTTGGACAAGCCTCCCTGTTTATCTGTGTCTCGGCTCTGAGTTGCCTAGGTTGTGTTCGCTTACCTGAAACAAGTAGCGCTACCATCAATACAATGAATTTGGAAATGAAATGAATATCTTATGAAAAAAGCTCATTCATGAAAAGTAGTGTTTTTAAACATACGTGAATGCAAGGCTAGCCTAATGAGATTGGCTCTGAAAAATATTGCAATGAAATATCTTAGACATTCATGAAAAGTAGCGTTTTTCAACATACATGAATGCATAAAACCTAAATAATAAAAGTCTGTATAAAAATACATAAACAAAGGCTATGGAAAATCAAAGGGCCAAAAAAGCAATGGTTCCTAAAAGTTCTATCTAAATATTGTTGGCCTTACTTGTATTGAGTTGGATTGTGAGCATTTGTCAAGGTGAGTAAGCACCTCTGAAGTAGTTCACCCATTTGTGAGGCACTGCCATCCCCTGTGTGATTGTTTGTCCAGCATATAGTTATAGTGAGTATTCTTTTTCCATATCCAAAGTGTCACAGTGTTGAATTGATGGTCATCCTTTGTCCTAACCTTGTAAATTTTAGTCTTCACCCTTCACTACCAAATTGACTACAACTATGAAGTGAGCATAGTCTTAAAAGTCTGGTCTGAGTAATAATAAATAAAACCCTACATATGTATTTGGTTGATGTACCGCCAGTGAGGTGATTTCTATTTGTTATGATTGTTACAGAAATGATTTTTAGAGCATGTCTTAGCCTCTTAACACTTGCAGCAGATGGATGACAGTCTGAGTTATATTATTGGTAGATAGTCAGTTACAGGTGATTATATTGCCTATTGGATATTGCAGATGACCAGGCAGAGACCTGGAATAGATATGAGTATATACCTTAGATGGATTTGGGCTCTCTGAGTCCAGTGAGACAGCTTGTTGTCAGTTCCGGGCACTTACAGAGATGGTCAAGCTCATTTTACTTTTCGGGTGCAATTCTGCTTCACTAGAAGTCATGTCTGAGCAGGGAGATGATTTTATTGGATCTCCTAAGGCGTTGTATGGGGCAAAGGGGGTCCAACCACTTGATTATACTATACTACCCCCTCCTACAGAGCCTGGTGGGCTCAGTTGGACAACGCAGGCACCCTAGGAGGTTGTTTTGGAAGGTTCACGTTTCTCAAAGCAGATTAAAAAATGATTAAATGGCTACTGAAGAATTCGATTTGGGATACTGAGGCAAGAAAATGGCATGGGATGAGTCATGATGATGAGAGTGATGTCCTCCACACCTTCTCCAGCAGTTGCAGCACCTGATTGGGCCCACATCTATTGTTCGAGCATTTTATATTATTTTCTGGAGCTTTTGGAGGCTCACGATTTCCTCAAGGACGCACAATTTCACAGTTTAAAATTTATATTATTTTTATTGTGCCATGGGGACACCCAGAGGGAGTTAGTTAACACTCCATAGACCCACCATGTGCTTCATTTATTTCTTGTTGAGTGGGATCCCCTCTCCTAGGATGATTTAGTCCACTTTTATATTATATTGTTATATTGATCCATGTATTGTATGTTGAGCTCCTCTCAACCATTGATTAGACATTTGTATCTTTTAATCTTAGCCACTCATTTGAAAAGTGGTTATGATTTTGGTTCTCTCATTTCTATTTAAAGGAGAGAGCTTCTCATTTTTAAGGGGTCTTTGGCTCTTAGATCTGGATAATAGAAAAACTTTTCTTGTGGAAATTTTTGGATCTCCTTTGCATCTGGTGTTCTTAGATGGTGATTGGAAAGACTTTTGCTTCCTAGCATTCGAGAAATTGTTGTGAGATCTATATTTTTTTTTCGGGAATCTTTGTCTTGTCTATAGGAGGGTGACTTCAGCTTGGGCGTTTTTGCAGGGGGACCTCAACTCACTTGGACTGTCGTCGTTTTTATCAGGGGATTTTCAATAGTGTCATTGCGATCTATGATTTCTTCTTGTTATTTTTCTGTAGCATTTAGCATTTTTTCTCATGTTGCAACAAATCTGAGATGGTTGACGTTTGTTGTGCAGAAGAGAGGGCGCATTGACTCCTTGGGGCAAAACGTTGGACATAGAACTTGCTCAAAGCTTCTCAAATTGATTGGGATAGCAGGGATCATCATCATCAAGGCATCTACAAGGTTTTCCAGGTAAGATCTACAGGTTAGTCCTTTCTTCCAAATCTCAATCCATTGACATTTGCTTTTCTTAATTTTTATATTGAAAAATCCCATAATAATAAAAAACCAAAAAGTACTAAAAAACGGACCGCTTGATCTCGAGCCTAACCACTGCTGGGTTTTGTAGATCGGGTCATCCCCTAACCATATCACCCTCAACGATGAGCTGAAAGTGGCTGGTTTGCTCTAGATTTGAGAAAATGACCTCCCAAACCCTAGCGTTGTCCACTATTTTTCTGACTTTTTCTGTGATCTGATTTTTCCGGCAAAATACCTTCGTGGGTTTGTAGATCGGGTCATCCTCTCACCAAATCACCTGTAAAGCTGAGCTAGAAGTTGGCAGGTTGCCCTAGATCTGAGAAACTGGCCTTCCAAACCCTAGCGCTAACCATCCTGCTGCTGGTTTTTTCCATGGTCTGACTTTTCCGACCAAATACCTTTTTGGGTTTGTAGATCGAGCTACTTCCCAGGTGGGTTTCCTCCAACGTTGGGCAGATAGTGACTCCATTGCCCTGGATCTGACAGGCACTGATCTCCAACCCTAGCGTTACCCTCTCTTTGGCCTCTTTTTCCTGAGATCTGACTTTTCCCTAGTGACTCGGGTACTGTGACATTGCCATATCTTTCATCGAGCCTGTCCTTGGATACTATATAGCCCTATTCCTGTCCTTGCCCTCCCTGCATTGGTTACGTTTCCCAAGGCAACGAATATCTTTACCTATTGCTAGTACCTTAACCCTAGATCTTGTTTTTACTTCATAGGTCACCTATGTCCCACTTTGGATCAAGCCTTACTCTTCCTAAACCATAATCCAAAGCCTTGGTTCACCTAGTGACATCATCCATAGATCTATGGTTTCCATTTACCTTACACCTTATGTACCTCAAATCCATTTGATCTGCTCTGGTGTCTAGGTTTGATCTCTCTTGTCGGGAGTAGATTCGGGTCTCCCCCTTTGTTGTCTTGGGCTAAGATAACATAAAGTGAAGACTGCCTCGATTGGCGTGACAACCATCCATTTGGGAGTCGAGGCAATCTTGGTTCCACCTCCTGAGTTGCTTGTCCCTCTACCGTCCATCCTAAATCCATCTCACATAGGCAACTACAAGGTTGGTGATAACAGGTTGTAGCCATAAATATACCAGGTCTCTTACCTCAAAACTACCTTCAACTCTGTGTTGGTCCGCATATAGCTTCTATTGGTTCTGAGCTTCCTGTAGATTCTCTTTTAGAACTTTAAGAATATCTTGATTGTCCTGTACCCAATGTTTTTCCTTAGGTGCTTTGTTGTCTCCGAAGACTAAATCTCCAAAATTTAGAGCCTCATAGCCATATAAAGCTTTGAAAGGAGTCATCCTCATAGACATATGGTGAGTTGTATTATAGCAGTACTCCTCTAGGTGTAGCCATTTAATCCATGTCCTTTGTTTCCCTGCTACATAATTTCTCAAATATCCCTTAATCCATTTGTTGACTATCTCTGTCTGCCCGTCGCTTTGAGGATGATAACTTGTGCTAGTCGCTAGTTATGTCCTATGTCACATGGTTCGAGTTCGACAACCTTGAAATTCGATTCGAATTCGATTTTTTTTATGAAGTTCGGGATGAGGTTCGGCATTAGGTTCGCCAATATAAAAAATTTCATATTTATAATAATATATATAATAAAATATACAATAAAACAAATGAAGAAAATATATCAAATTTTATCATTATAATTTATGTTCAATGCTGCAACTTGCAAGTTGCAACCTCCATGTACATAATACATTTACACTATAAAATTTAAATAATGAAATAATTTGAAAGCAGGAAATAAGTAAGTAAATTTAGCGGAAATAAGTAAGCCTTAAATCATCAACTCTTTTGTGGGTACTGTCTGGTGTTTCATGTTATTTGGAAAAATCATTGCCTATTAACATCATTTGCAACTCCAGCATGGATTTTCACAACACTGTGGATATCCGGATCTGAATAAGAATGATGAGATTTTTGGGTTTTCAAACAGTGTTATACAGAAAAATTGAATTGGGGATCCGCAGTGAGATTAAATCAGCGAGATTATCTTTAGGCTTTCATGCAGTTATTTGTCCTGGGACCCGAACCCTTTGAAGTTTGCACTCCAACAGAAAGTAAAGAACTTTGATCTCCTATCTAGTATCACGCAGGGTTCAGGCAATCGCGTGGTTGGGCCGCGGGCAAGACATGAACACCGAATTGTGTGGTCGGGCCGCGGGCAAGATATGAACACCGAATCGCGTGCAGGAGGACACCGAGATGGAATCGCCCGTGGATATGGCTCATGGGCAGCAGCTGGACTCCATCTGAGTCTCGAGTCTCAGTCTTGTAGCCTGTGCTGTGAGTTGAAGACTTGAAGTTTGAACACAGAGGACTGTCGAGTTGCAAAGGGCAAGTTGAACACAGAGTGGTCTGCGACTCTGCTGTTGAGTTGAAATTTGGACTGTCGAGTTGCAAAGCGCGTCGCGGTAGATGAGCAAAAATGGAGCGGTGGACTCGGGAATCGGGATTTCACCTTGGAAAGTGGGAACCGGTGGACAGGACAGTCGAACGCAGCAATCGGAAATTGAAATTCGATTTAAAATTCGTTTGAGGTTCGCTTGGAGTTCGATGAAGTTCGATTAAGTTCGAGTTCGATATGGTTCGATTCAATTCGCCTTGAGGTTCGGCGTTGAAATTCGCCGAACCTAAACGAATTGCAAATTTTTTTTGGAGTTCGGCGAATTTCGAACTTCAAGCATAAAATTCGCCGAACCCTGTGACATAGGTTATGTCCCCACTAATCTGAAAAATCTCCTTCCGAAAGGCACTGGTGAATTTACTGTCACGATCATTGACAATGGTTTTTGGTAGTCCATGGAGTCTAAAAAATTTTCTGAAAAACAAGTCCTCTACCTGTGATGTTGATTAGTCTGAAGAAATAGCAAAGAAGTGGGCAAATTTTGTCAACGAATCTACTACCACGTATAAGCAATCTCGTCCGTGTACCTTGGGTAAACCTGTAATGAATTCCATCGAGATACTCTCTCATTTCTTCCCCAATATAGGTAATGGCTGAAGTAATCCTACCGGATGAGTGTGTTCGATTTTATTTTGTCGACACATACTGCACACCCAGACATGCTGTATTACATTCTCCTTGAGGCCTTTTTATGAGAACCTCTCTCTAATCCGTCTATAAGTTTTCAAGAATAGTTGATGCCATGATAATGGTGAATCATGCGATGCCTGTAAAATCTTTTTCTTTAAAGCTGACTCTGGAACGAGGTATATTCGATTCTTGTAGTAAATGATGTCGTCAATTACCCTATACCTGTCATGTTATATTTGTTCGTCTAACAACTCACAAGCAAATTTATTTTTGAAATATTCCACCAAGAGAAGAGATCTCCAATCAGTAGATATACTCATGAGTGATAATGAGGTTGGTCGCCTCGAAAAAGCATCAACTACAACATTGTTCTTTCCCTTAACATATTCTATTTCAAAGTCATATGCATGTACCTTGCTGACCCATTTTTGTTAACACTCATTCAACTCTTTTTGGTCTAAGAAGTATTTGAGGTTGTTGTGATCTGTCTTAATTTTAAACCTGCTTCCCACCAAATACTGTTTGAATTTTGTTAAGGCGTGTAAGATTGTCAGCATTTCCTTATCATATATAGAGTAGTGGCGTTCATAATCTTAAGTTTCTGGCTTTCAAATGCAATCGGGTCATGGTTTTGCATCAATACCACCCCTAGTCCCCCCACTAAAGCATCACACTCAACTATGAACGGCTGCAAGAAATCTGGTAGTGCCAAAACTGAACAAGAACTCATAATTTTTTTCATCTTTTCAAAGGTCTGTTGTGCCCCTTCTGTCCAGTTGAATGCCCCTTTCTTTGTAAGATCTATGAGTGGTGTGGTAAATTGAGAAAACCCTTTTACGTACCTTCTGTAATATGTGCAAAGGCCTAAAAATCCCTTCAGTTCCGTTACATTTTTTGGTGTAGGCCAATTCAAGATCGCTCTAATCTTTTCCATGTGAACCTGTACTCCATCTGTGCTTATTATATGCCCTAGATATAACATCTCCTACATACGAAACTCACATTTAGACATTTTTGCGTAAAGATATTATTCTTCCAAAATTCCCATTACCTCATCTAGGTGTCTCAAATGCTCCTCCCAAATTTTACTGTAAATCAAAATGTCATCAAAGAACACAAGTAAAAATTTACGCAACTGAGCCTTAAAGGTGTGGTTCATGCAAGATTGGAAAGTTGTCGGAGCGTTGGTGAGTCCAAAAGGCATGACTAAGAACTCATAATGACCATAGTGGCAACGGAAGGCTGTTTTCGAAATATCTTGATCCCTTACTCGGATCTGATGTTACCCTGATCGAAGATCAATTTTTGAGAAGTATTTTGCCCCCTGTAACTCATCCATTAATTCATCAATCCTGGGAATGGGATACCTATATTTTATGGTTTTCTTGTTGAGGGCCCTGTAATCAATACACATCCGTAAGGCACCGTCTTTCTTTTTTACCAAAACCACCAATGATGCAAATGGACTAGAACTCTGGCGTATGTAACCTAGTTCCAGCAATTCCTTGATTGTTTTCTCTATCTCATCTTTGTTCCTTTTGGGATGCCGGTACAGAGTGGTGATGACTGTCTGTGTTCCCTCCCCTAACTCAATAATGTGCTCGAACCCTCTGTCTAGCAATCAGCCTACTGGAAGATCTCTGAATACCTTCTCATGTTTCTGTAATAATGCATTTATATATGTTGGATGTTGGGTGTTATTACCTAGAGGCTTCCGAAAAGTAACAAAACATTCGACTGACCATTCTATGTCTCCTTGTTTGAGTATGGCCTCCATTCTCTGTGATGACACTGGTTTGGGGCGATAAGTGTTCATGCCCCTCAAGACTACTCGTTTTCCATCCTGTCCCTGGAATTCCATTACCATTTCCCTATAATCCGTAGTATATTTCCCTATAGAGTAAAGCCATTGAACCCCTAATACTACATTTGTATCTACTACATTCACCACATAAAATGAGTCAGTCATATTGTAGTTCCCTAGTGTGACATTTAGTTTAGGAATCCAATGGTTGCATTCCATGCTATTATTACCTGCTACCGCTACTGTGAATCCTTCAAATTTCTCTGTATGAATACCCCGCTTAGCCACCCATGTTGCATCAATGAAATTATGGGTTGCCCCGCCATCAATTAACACACCTACACTGTGGCCCTGTATTATTCCCCTGACTCTGAGAGTATGAAACTTAGGTACTCCGGATAATGTAGCAATAACTCCTCCTCTGATTCATCCCCTTCCCTATTTGAATAGACTTCTATATAGTGGGCATTTGCTTTCCCTATGCACCTATGACCTAGAATCCATGGTTCTTGACAAGTGAAGCACAATTTCTTCCTTCTCAGATCCTTCCTCGTGTCGTCGTCCAACCAAGTTTTCTTTGTCCATTCATGTTGGAAAGGTTTCTTGTCCTTCTCTTTTATTGAGAAATTTGTGTTAGCCTGAAACCTGTTTTTGGGAACTGAATCTTATAGATCTCGGGTTCTGTCGATCGCATCCTGTAGGGTGGATGGCTTGTAGGCTTTCACTCACCCACGTAAAGGTTCTATCAAAGCTTCTGTAAATAACATAACTAACCTGCTCTCGAACACATCTGTTACCATAACTGCTACTCTCTGAAACTCTGATATGAAAGCCTCAGCACTTCCTGTCTATTTGAGTTGTGCTAACTCTCTAAAATGTATCTTTGGGTCCCTTTTGTCAAACCGCTCCATGAGCCTCTGTGTGAAATCACTGTAAGAACTGATGGTGTTGTGACCCAGCGTCACTAACCCATGGTACCACCACTCATGAGCGTCTTCGTCCAATTGTAAGGTAGCCAACTTAATGGCATCTGTCTCAGTCATAGGGTTCATTGAAAGTAAGTATCTAACTTCTGAACACTTGTTCAAATTTCAGAGTTCAGATTTCCATTCAGGCCTTCCAAGGCCCCCTTTTTCATTTTTTTACCACATGTTCATATCCTGCAAGGAGATTGTAAAGAATGTGCTAGCATGGGTTTTAACTTTTTTGTAAAGAACTTGGACTCCTAGGACTTAAACATCAATACAGATATTCCAAGGTGTTTTTTCCTTGTTAATTATATGTTGTTGAATAAACAACTTATAATTTTCGAGTTTCTCACCGCTCCTCTCAACACTGGAATGGTCGTCTTGGTGGTTAGGCCTTGGGAGGCTATTAAAGTTCATGTGTCAATCTATATGAACAGGCTAGACATTAGACATTAATATTGAGTCATATGGACATGTCCTAGGCCCCCATAGGTTTGATTTCATGTTTTGAGAAAAATAACTTCTCTCGTAAACTTGGGCTATTTTTAAATAATTTAATTGAGAAAATTATATATGTAATAAAATTGTGGTTAGAAGTCGAATTTTGCTATGGGGATGCTCATTTGCTAACTCAGAACACCTTTTTCACTCTTAGAACCACTTTTCCTAAAGTTTTAAGTGATAAATTTATCACTTAAGTCAAAATACTCCAAAAAATCAAAAAAGTCGTTTAAAAAATAGAAAAAAAATAAAAATGGAGAGAAAATCCAAAATTCCTAAACGAGTGGATTCTTGTCTGATTTGATTGAAATCGGTTACAATCTCTTCCTAAATCAGGGGCGATTCATCTCCTTGACAAAAGCGTGAGCTTCAATGTTGATTGAGGTTGTGGCGAGTTGTTCAGGATTGGAGGTTGCACCCCCCTTCTGGAGATTGACGACTTGGTGACGTGTCCAATGATGAATGGGTTGGTGATAGGTAAGTGGAGAGGTGGAGCACCTCATAGAAGGTGGCACAGGCACCTACCACTCTAGTCCCACCTCAGTTGTAACTCATGTATTCTCCTCTTCTCTCACAGTTGACACCCTCTCTATCTTCAGTGGTGATTGCGCCACCTAGGCCTGAGTTGGCTATAAATAAAGCATACCTCTCCCATTTCAAACTAGTTGGAATCTAGTGGGAAGAGCTTGCTCATTGTAATCATTATTCATCTAAGAAATAAAGAGACTTTGGAGGTCTAGTTTGTGGTGTGCTTTGGTGGAGTGGATGTGTTATCATTTAGTTGTATGAAGGTAACCTATATCTGAGCCATATGCTTGCTTTAAATCTTGTGTACCTTACTTGAAGGCTTGGCATCAATTTTGTAAGATAGATCAATCATTTTGTTTAATGAGTTAATCTATTTATCATAAATACTTAGAGATCTTATTGAATGCTTCATTTTCTTATGAATGCTTTTATATTGATTTTTGAA
Source organism: Pseudotsuga menziesii (assembly GCA_001517045.1). Lineage (NCBI taxonomy): Eukaryota > Viridiplantae > Streptophyta > Pinopsida > Pinales > Pinaceae > Pseudotsuga > Pseudotsuga menziesii. Next base: position 42,598 of record LPNX011055183.1, on the reverse strand, counting down.
TACGTGTGCTTTCATATTTGATCTTGGCTTTGTGAGTGTGTGATGTGCAGGTTGTCTTGACGGGAGATGTGGAAGATCTTGTTTGATCTCTCTATTTTTTCTAATAATATTTGTTGCAGATAAAGTCCCTCGGTACCCCAAAAGTAAAGACTCGAGGATCCTCCATTTCTCCAAGCTGCCCCTATTTCCTTCTCCCTTTTTCTACACTTCACTGTTTCGGTTTTCCTTTGAAAGGCGTTCATAGATATGTATTCAAATTAACATTTAAGGTATAGATCTTAAATCCTTTTTCTTTTATAGATCTAAGCTAAAGTTGTAAAGAATTATTATTTCTTAGCTCAGATCTAGACCTTTAGCTTGCTTGTTTCAAGTCATTTATCTCATAAAAGCAAAAGGCTTGATTAGTAAGTTAGTATTTGATCCTAATTTTGTATCTAGCAACTAAATGCTTTGATTTGTTTGATATCCTTAGGAAGCAAACAAAGACCCTGAGAAAGCAGCTTTCTAGCTCACTTTCTCAGTTGCTTTCACTTAGCACTCTTAAAGTGTTTTGGGGCATATTTAACTAATGTATGCTTGTTGTTTTTGCAGGTTTAACGAAAAAATAGGAGGAAGCTCTGGCGAATTTTCGACGAATTGAGCAAAAAGAAGACTAACGGAGCTCCTCTTTGCATAAAATTTCAATTTTTATAGTTTTGTAAGCCTTTGGATCTGGGTTATAAGGACCAAAGTGCACTTCTCCCATCATTGTAAGAGATAATAAACTTTTGAGTAGGCTCCCAAGAACCCACTCCTCATCTTCCCTAGGGGGATTCACGTCGGTATTCGTTTTTCAAGATTTGTGATTTTTAGTTACTTTATTATTTCCAATTCAGTTGTTTACTTTACCAAAGGAAAATAAATACTTACCCCACGCTCTCCCCAGTATCCCAAAAGGAGGAAAGGAATTCGTGGTAGGATTAATTAGAAAATATTTCCTTTCTTTATTTGCTTCTTTAAATTTAAAATTTATCCAGTTGTGCTCTCCCGAGTATTCTGAAAGAGGGAAAGAGACTCGCGGCCGTGAATAGTTAGTTAATAAACACCACATTAGGAATTTTAATAAAAAATTAACGAAGGCTCCTTCCCCGTATGCTCTGCACCGCTACAATTTGTCTGATCAACTAGTTGTAACAAAAAGGGATACAAGTGACTGGAATAATAGGAAAATCCATATAAGCTTGTTTCATGAGAAATCGGGAGGTCACAAAGGGTGGACACCACAGAGTCAGGGGGCTACTCCAAGTAGGTTATGCCTCACCCCATTGGACACTTGGTAAAATCGCTTTAGTGCTCATTTCAAAAGAGCATGCCTTATTGGGCCAAACCCACAATTAACCGACTCTCTTAATCACTCATCTAATAATCTAAAATTTACCAACTGAGACACTGCAATACTTTCACTGAGACTACACTTGCAACCCTCATATGCAAAGCACTTTCTTCATTTGGCACTAGTCTATTTCACTCTTTTTTGCATAAGTTAATTTCACAATGTGTCTTGAATGATGCGTTTATTTCTCTAAAGTTTGCTAAGAGTAATTTATTTGCAATAATTGGTAGGTACATTTTAATTCATTTCATTCAAAAAAACCTCCTAGGATATTTGTTGTTTCATACTTTCATAGTTAGAAACAGCCTTAGATTATTTTTCATAGGGTCCACCCCCCTTGGCTTCGCTAGGAGTTGGCCTAGATAGAGAAGCTGAGTATCAGACTTGGATCGAGCTTGCCCCCAAGGTCACACCCAGTGGCTTGAATATTTTTGCCACGTGACCCGAGGTGCGAATTAGGCGGCAACCGAGAGAAGAGGTACATATGGAGTTGTTGGCAAAAGGGATTTTGTTGATCAAGGATGCAAAATTATTAGACTTTGCTGCCTAATCAGGTTTTATTGTTGTTCTTGTTGCTTTAAGGAAAAGGATGTAAATACTATTTTATATACACTTCCTCTTTTCCTTTTCTCTTGATGTCAATATTATTAGTAAATACAAGAAGTATTTTAAGAGTATTCAAAGAACTCGGAGTAATTTTATGAACATTTTCAGAGAAAAGACTCCTGTAGGATTCATTATCTTCAGTGGTAAGCTTTCTCTGTTGATTTTGCACGATAGCCTAATATATAAGGCTGATTTGGGGTTTTGTATAATGTAATCATCTATGGGAGTTAATATATACATCAGCTTTCTATTAAGTTGACTGTGCTTATCATTATAATTTTCTTGATCATTTCATTCTAATTTTCATGATAATTTTCTATTACAAAAATAAAATTAATAATTTTTTGAATTATTTATATTTTTGTATTTTTTAATACCACATTTCCTCATTTCTTATTAAATTTAGGCCATGTTTCCACATCGTACACATTTTGAAAACCGATACCTGTTTCCAAGTTTCATGCAACTAAGCTGCAGACATACATTCATGCCCCCAAGTTCCATATTTCAACAGTTAGAGGCCAATAGCATAAGGTTCTGAAAACTCAGACTGGGCAAAAGGTGAATTTTAAAAATTTTCCTTCAATTCATAATGAAATCATTCATTTACAAGCCATGTTCACAACAAGGGTCATGGTTACTAAGCTGCTTTGAAGGGAAGGGTGCTGATTAATACAGCAGAGACATTTCCATAGTTTAGAGGTTTACATTCCAGAGTTGTATGTGAGATACCTTGCCAATACAACCTCCATAATTGTAGCTCACTCTCCATTGTTGGATTGGAAAAGAGCTTTCTGTGTGGCTTGTAAATATGAATTTTCTCCTGTAGCAAATAATTTAACTATATTCCCAATTTCTTTCACAGTATACTTTCTAGAATTTGTAGCTGAGTTAAGCAAGCTTCTTGTCATAACAACAGTCTTTCATTAATCATCAACCAACGTTGAGCTTGACCATCCCTTAAAACTGTTTCTACAATAGAAGCAGCCAACCATGCAGCTGGTATCTAGATCTTGCCTCCAGAGTCAGCATCTAACACAATGGCTATCGCATGGCAGTTGATGAAATCGAGTAATCTCAACTGTTGGTCATGCAACAGCTGAAAGCTCCCCATTTCAACAAGATAACATGTGCCCCAAGCAGAGACAAAATGATTTTTGTAGCTAGTATCTCAAGATTTTCAAGGTCCAAAGAGCTATAAAGGAACCTTATCTTGTAACTTCACTCCGTTTGATCCTAGGAGACCAACTGTCTGCACTGGCCTTTCTTTCCTTTCCGCTACCTGTCCAGACTCTATCCAGATTATATTTCTTTATTTAATAAAGTGTTAGCATATTTTGCAGCTGCATAGCATGCTAATATATACTATAGACACAATGCCATTGGACAAAGTTCAGTGCAAAAGCATCTATGTCAACAGACGTTATCTGTGTGCCTCCAAGTGCCCAAATTTACACACCTTATTCGGAATACAATATAACAGGGCACTAAATTCATGTTATAGAGTATCTATCTTCTTATTTCTGAAAGTATGAAAGAAATTTTTAGGAACTCAAAAGCAGATGCGTACTATAAATCTGAAGGGCATATGAAGGGCTCCTCACAACATCACCCTGGATGCTAGATAGTTTCAACATGGTAACAGACAGACCACTTACTCTCATCATCCATGTCAATGAAGTCGACCACAATGATTCCACCAATGTCCCTTAAGCGTAACTCTCTTGCAATCTGAACAGTTACCATTAATCAAATCAATATCATGAAGAACAACAGAAAAAGGCAAAGCAATGGTAATGGCAGGAAAGCATTTAAAAATCTAAAACAGCAGAAAGTTTGTTGCATATTTAGGCGAAAATAATAAATTTCATCATAATTATAAGAATTTGAATAATATTTAGGCCAAAGAAATAAAATAATAACAATTTTCAAGATGCAATGAGCAAAGCACCAAATATAGTAAAGACTTGACGGACAACCTTGGCATCAAATTTTCAATCAGTATAGCTTTAAACTTGCTATCGCAATAAATGACTACTCAGAATCATTATTTGTTTACAGTTATCCATCCAAACAAGATGTACATTCAAGATGCAATCCTAGCAGAATGACTATTGCGTAACCCAACTTCTAAAAATAACAGTTGTGATATGATTACAAATTTATTAAAACTGTTGATTGATCAACACATGTGAAAGATGTAGCATTGTTGTGTGAATTGTTGGATGGGTTTATCCAAAAGATAGGCGTGAAACATGTTGTGCAATTACTAACAGATAGCGCAGTTAATTTTGTGGCTGTCAGCAAGTTGTTTTAGAGGAAATTTGCGGCCAAATAAGAAAAATTTTGCTTGTTGAGTTGGAAATTCAATAACCAATATAATTTCAGAGAATTAAATCAACGATCATCATTGAGGTATCAAATATGCCATGTTTTTATTTGGCACTATTAATCATATATATTATATACACCTCATTTTGGTTAAAATCTTGATGAAATTGTCTCAATATGATAAATATCTTTAAAATACTAAATATAGAATAATTCATATTATTAGTACTACTACTTCTATTATTTATTATGACACATTATCATTGCACCGAGAGAAGCGAGGTGCTCTCAGCCCAGTATAGGGGAAATCCTGTCACATTAGTCACGTTATGCTAGCCGTCATAAATAAAAATTATATTGTGAATTCAACCTTCTTCTAAGATTCTAGCCTTTTTATTTTATTTCATTTTTAAGTACTTTTAAAATAATTTTATAATAAAATTTAGATATATTTTGGTGTGGCTTTAAAGTAGAATTTTGATATATTTGATTATGGCTTATTGATTAGAATAAAGGAGTATCATCCAAATAACATTGATGAGATCGATGTGTGTTTAACCTAACACTACACCAACGTATGTGCTAAAACCAAAAAGAATATAGAGAAAAACATGTTGCCTAATTTATCAAATAATAAAAACCCAATAATAAAACTAAATGAAAAATAATTAAAAGATCCATGTTAAACCCGGATTTAGCAAGCACTAAAGGGATCAAAATGTTTGAGGTGTAATTTTTTTATGAACATTTAAAAGTTTAAGATAAAAATAACTTACACCTAAAGAAATTGGATCCCTCTCGGTGCTCTCTAGATCCAGGTTTAAGATGGATCTATGCTGGTTTATTTACAGTACTTCCATTACTAGTGTATAGTAATCACTAATCATAACTTGTATTTCCATTATATATTGTATTTTAATAAATTATTATTTATCATATAAATATTATGTTATTTTAATATTAATATTAAAATAAGAAATTACCAAGTCCAATTACCAATATACATCTTAAATAAGAAGAAAAAGAATATTTTAGTATTCTCACCCATAATTTTGATCCTTAACCTGGATTTGGACTCTTTATACCACTAGAAAGGTCTTGAAAAATATATACAATTTTGATGTTATACACTTTTTCAGAATCCATACGGATATTGTGACGCATGCATTTTTCTACTACAGGTAATATTTTGACACAAAAAAAAACTCTTTTGACATTTCAATATAACTTTTCATCCCAACCTCCATTTTGGACTTGCTTTATATTGTCTGAAACATCTTGCCAAGAACTACAACTTTTCTCTTATAAGTTTTCTGAGATTCCTTTCCATTTGATTCATATTTTTAAAAGAAAATTTCGGGAATTTTTTCGCAAATAAGATACATGTTACAAGAGGGTAAAATGTAGTTGACGGAAGCCACCATTATATTACTCTTATATTATATTATATTATATTTAACTATATTATTATATATAAAGTTGGTCATCATGATATTATTATAATACAGTTAAAGTTGCATCATTATATTATTATTATATATTAATAGCACATATGTATTTATGATAGCTATTATCATTTATTGTGTGTCCACATGAATCTAAACTTATCAATATTATTTTTAACTCTCACCTTGTAATTTTAGATCAATCTAGATTAAGTGTCAGTGTAGTGTGGCATACACAACTTAGATGTGGCATATAGGGCATAATATTTTATAATTTTCTTAGGAGGCCTAATTTGGACCAAATTTGCTCTAATACAAATGGAAAGGCACACCACAATGTTCTAGACTCCATGATTGATGCTCGAGTGTTTGAGCTAAAGCTCCTTTATCAAGGGAGTAATTGATCAAGCTAGAAGCATCTCAAAATACATATTTGATTACGCATTTGTTCTTAGCGTCAGACGGAAATTCACAAGAAATAGGGAGTCGTTGCACCCCACAATCACATGTTTTGCCAATAGTTTCATTTCTCTTCAATATCATCTCCATTGTCAATTCAATTGAGCTGAAAAAGATGTTTGTTTCCAATGAGTGATGCCATTGTGTATATAGCACAAGACAAGATGAGAGAGCCACTGCTAAACCATTATACATCAACTCCTCCTAGGATAAAGTGGAGGAAGTCTGCATGGTTAGAGAACCTTTGGTAAAGGTTCTCCTCTTAATTGATGGGGATATGCCCACAATGGGCTATGTGTGTGAGGCCATGGACAAGGCCAAAGAAAGTATTCAATCTTACTATTTGGGCAAGGGTACCCTTGAAGTGACTATGGAAACATTATCTCTCCAAAAGGGCGAGTGAGGCATATCCCTTCTTAGGCCAAGGTAAGAAGGCATCTCAAGTTGAACCAAGGTCTAGATAACAAAACCCCTAAGATAAGTGTAAGTCGAGGTGATCTCAATCTCTTCCCCTCATAAGTAGAAGCAATAGGCTGAAAGATTATGCTTCGACATCTTGAAGACCACCGCCTTTGTCTTACCAAGGTTAATCATCAACTATCGAGGGTCACAAAAAAGGGAAAAGGCATCAAGTTGTCTCTACCTATCTTGAGTAACGGAGGTTGTTATAACATGAACTAGAAAGTATAGCTAAATCCTCAAATAACACAGCTAGCCTAACAATAACTTAAAGGTGTTACCTATTGTCACCTCGATAACCACCTCTCTGCACTTCTAGTTGGCTCTTCTCCAACTCAAGGGGGGCTTCCCTAGATAGGATTGCTAGGCTACAACAATGAGGGCACAAGGTGATTTGAAGAGTTACACTTAGCAAAACTTGAGGCCTTTCTCTGTAGTATAGGTGATGGGATGGTCATGAAGAGTAGTGTCAATCCCTAGGGTTATGGAGTCTCCAAAAATAATCCCCCTCATGCCTTGTTTGTATGTGTTTAAGCAGAACCCATAAAAAACACATGTCAAATTCCTACCCCAAACAATTTGAAGCTTCTTTCAAATTTCACCAAGGAAGAGTAGCTTTTAGCATACACCTTCAACCTATTTATCTAGCTCACCCTTAGTGTTAGGTTAATCTTTTGACTTGGTTATAAATTGATTAAAGATAACCTTGATTTGGTCAATAATGGGTTTATCATTAGTGATTTGCATGCCCATGGTATTTTCCCGTGGTTTTAACATAAGATGAAGCCTATATAGAGGCTTGAGTAACTCCTTTGTAAGATGCCTAAAGTGGCTAATGTTGGTGATTGCCAAGACTAATAGATATCTCAATGGTGTTGGTTTTCCCTATATAGGGTTTCCAGGGTAAAAATACTTGTTCCTCTTATGCAAATACTGATATTTTATATTTCTATGCAAAGTTACTGAAATAGCCGGCCATGCAAACTGTCATGCGAAATTTCCCTATTTTATAGCTGAAATTAGTATTAGGGCTTGCAGGATAGAATGAACACTTACCACTGATATACCGGCTGAATATGCTCCAAAGAAAATACGCATGCAAGATGAGCTGAGCTGATGAAGAAATGACCTCGTTTTTTGCCGTAATACCCCGGTAGGCTGAATCAGCTAAGTGTGACATTTTTGCTGAAGGGATGGTCAGTTCCAGCGGGAAATAGGTCGAAAGGTAGGTGTGCCTATGCCGGAGAGGATGGCCAGAGTATGCAAGAGTTTTTCCCTCTCCAGATGCCCTAGCAAATAGATCTGCCAATCTACTGCTCACGCCCCCACACCTCAGAAATCTGCTGCTAGCTGCCCCGGGTGGACAATCTGATGGCTGATAATCACTCAATGCAGTAGAGTGATCCTATCAGTGAGGATTTCGGCCACATGCGGAAGAAATATGATGATCCAGAGTCCTAGTGAATGACTTGGGTTTTCCAGCTAAATGCCCCCAGTTGTACGGATGAACCTGTAAATAACCTTCTGGCATATACTGGAACACTGGATAATGATGAATGCAATAGACACGATGACAAACCTGGATGGTTTATCCTAAAGGAGACTAGGGCAGATATCTCACTGTCGAAACCCCGTTAGCTGAAGGCGTCGTCTCCAACCCCAACTGTCGTGGCCGCACGCTGTGTTGCTACTCAAGAGCTCCAAAATCAATAATAATCAAAAGTAGATATTTCCTTTAGTCCCATAACCCTTCTTAAATAGATCTTCATATGCTTTTAGGGTTTACATGTCACTTTTAGGGTTTATGCTTCAGTTTTGCATGCATGCAATTCTAATTTGATGTTGACTTTAATATTGACTAAACAAGGCCTGCATGCTCTGCATGCTTTAGGATATGAACTCTGATGGCTCTCCTTCTACACTGATGACTTAATAATACTGAATTGATGTACCTTCTGCTCCTAGTGCTATCAGTCCTCAGTTATTCCCTTTTTATAAAAAACGAAACATTACAGTCCTCCCTCGACAAAGATTGCTTGTCCTCAAGCAATGCCAACGCAACTCCATAATCAATCAAACTGAACCAACTGAATCCGAGGATGATCCCAGGGTCCCAAATTATCCTAGGAGATTTGTAGCACCCGTTACTCAAAGCATTGCACTGCATGGTACCATCACAAGATATCCCATGGAAACCTCCTATAAGTAGAGTAACTAACCAGGCTGTAAACGAGGTACCCTCACAATAGACCTCTTGAAAGCATCCTCTAGCAATCAACAAACTACCAGTCATTGTAATCCCCGGGTCCTAAATCAATCTGAGAATTGCAGAGGTCAAAATACATCCACCGCTACCCTGCGTAGTATCGACACAAGGAGCATCCTGAAGATTCTCAAGTAACCCCATTAGTAAAAATTGTATCCATCCCTCATAAGGTCTCCCACTTGGATCCCAATGCAAACTTGTGCATCTTTCATCCCAAATATCCCAAGGCTCTTGTGGAACTATACCCTTCGCTAGGAATGTCTTCTTAAGAATCACCCACTCAATAGGACACCAACTCTTAATCTCTCTCCAATCCAATCCCCAAAAAGGACCTTGTCCATAAGCACCACCAGAAAGAATAATTCTACCAAGATGACATTCTGCCCTTCTGATTTCAACTGGAATGCTCATATACTGCTGCCCAATTTCTTGTTCTTGGCCAACCTGTAAAAACCACCCTCCATTATGCAAATGTGGACTCAAGCTACTGCAAGCCTTGTCTATGTACTCCTGAAGAGGACTGCTTTGAAATGCAATAGTATGTTTCTTCTGCTGCCCCATCAAGGAATCTAACTGCTCTTCAATACTAGAAATCCTGACTGCTGACTCGGTACATACAACTCGAAGAGATGTAAGCTCAACATCTCGATGTAATATGGTGTCCCGGAGTACCTTGGTCTTCTCTTTCATTGCTAGAATGCTTTCTTTAACACGTTCAATCTTCTTTCGGTGACTATCATCTGGAAGCTCTATCTCATGCATGTATAAACTCTCCCTAACCTCCATGTGTGACTGCTCACTGTCTCGACTGCTGTGCTCATTTCCTTGCACCTCATGTATTTCGCCTATCATAACTGTTTGGACTCCAGCTGTAGGTGATGAAGAGTGTACCAACTCCAATTCGTCACACGACTTGTCCACAATCTGACTAGCGAATGTGCTTGTGTCGCTAGACTCACAGGATGGCTCTAATGCAATCTCCTCATGCACATCCTCATCATGTACAGTTAACTCCAAATGAAGCTCACCAACAACCTGTACTTCATGCTCATCTTTCTTCCCTCCCCCAACTATGCCTTTAAGGAGATCCTCATCCAAATCCTTGGGCTGGCTCCCGAACTTGATGGTGTAATAATCTTGAAAGGACAATCCTGCACATACCTCATCACCCAAGCCTAGATACTCCTGATATCGAGGCAAGTGTTGAAGTACTGCTAACCTCTGCCAATTTCCAGTCAAGATCCTTCTCATTGTCTTCATGTTCTCACAAGCTGGCAAAGAAAAACCTTTGTTTTGACATGCACTTCACCAACATCACTGACATGCATCTGCATGTACAAGCATGCATCAACATGCACTTTTATTCAATTGTTATGTTCCCACAGCTAGCAAGGATCATGCTCTAATACCACTGTAATATCCCAAATACTGATATTTTCTATTTCTATGCAAAGTTACTGAAATAGCCGGCCGGGCATGCAAACTGTCATGTGAAATTTCCCTATTTTATAGCTGAAATTATGGTTAGGGTTTGCAGGATAGAATGAACACTTACCACTGATATGCCAGCTGAATATACTCCAAAGAAAATACGCATGCAAGATGAGCTGAGCTGATGAAGAAATGACCTCGTTTTCCGCCGTGATACCCCGGTAGGCTGAATCAGCTAAGTGTGACGTTTTTGCTGAAGGGATGGTCAGTTTCAGCTAGAAATAGGTCGGAAGGTAGGTGTGCCCGTGCCGGAGAGGATGGCTGGAGCATGCAAGAGTTTTGCCCTCTCCAAATGCCCTAGCGAATTGATCTGCCAATCTGCTGCTCACGCCCCCACACCTCAGAAATCTGTTGCTAACTGCCCCAGGTGGACAATCTAATGGATGATAATCACTCAATGCAGTAGAGTGATTTTATCAGTGAGGATGCAGGCCACATGCAGAAGAAATATGATGATCCAGAGTCCTGGTGAATGCCTTGGGTTTTCCAACCAAATGCCCCCAGCTGTACGGATGAACCTGCAAATAACCTTCTGACATATACTGGAACACTGAATAATGATGAATGCAATAGACACGGTGACAAACCTGGATGGTTTATCCTGAAAGAGACTAGGGCAGATATCTCACTGCCGAAACCCCATTAGCTGAAGACGTCGTCTCCAACCTCAACTGCTGTGGCCGCACGCTATATTGCTACTCACGAGCTCCAAAATCAATAATAATCAAAAGTAGATATTTCTTTTAGTCCCATAATCCTTCTTAAATAGATCTTCATATGCTTTTAGGGTTTGCATGTCACTTTTAGGGTTTATGCTTCACTTTTGCATGCATGCAATTCTAATTTGATGTTGACTTTAATACTAATTAAACAAGGCTTGCACGCTTTAGGATATGAACTCTGATGGCCCTCCTTCTACATTGATGACTTAATAATACTGAATTGTTGTACCTTCTGCTCCTAGTGCTATCAGTCCTCAGTTATTCCCTTTTTATAAAAAACGGAACATTACAAAAAGCATAACCACTACAAGGGTTGTGCTTTGGGGAAGAACATTAGGAAGCCTTTCCTACAAAGTGAGCACAAGTCTAAGGAGCCCTTGGACTTGGTACATTCAAATGTATGCAGACCTATGAGTATCCATTCGTTCAGTGGTTACAGTTACTGCGTAACCTTCATTGATGACTATTCCAGGAAAACCTGGATCTATTTCCTGAAGGCCAAGTCAGAGGTCTTTGAGAGGATCCGAGAGTTCAAGACTCTTGTGGAGAACTAAACAGGAAAGAAGATTCAGGTATTGAGGACACAGAACGGGGGTGAGTACACTTCCAATGAGTTCATGGAGTATTCTTCGGCTGAGGGGATCAAGAAGGAGCACACTGTGCCCCATACCCCACAGCAGAATGGAGTTGCAGAGCGGAAGAACAGGACTATGGTTGGAGCAGCCAAGACCATGCTATTTGATCAGGGATTACCACTATTCCTCTGGGCCGAGGCATACAGGACTGCAGTATACATTCACAACATGTGTCCCCACACAGCCTTGGGGAGGAAGACACCAAAGGAGGTCTTCACAGGCACTAGGCTAGATGTCAGTCACATTCGCATATTCGGCAGTCTCTGCTATTGTCATGTTCATGATGACAATAGGAAGAAGTTGGATCCTTCTAGAGAGAAGGGGCTACTTGTTGGGTACAATGAGTTTCGAAGGCATATAGAGTTTACATTTCAGCTTGCAGGAGGATTATTGTGAGCAGGGATGTTCAGTTCGATGAGGACAGGGCCTTGCGGAGATCTCTGGACTTACTAGCAGAGTAGCAGCCAACACAGGAGTCGGGAGTCAAGTTGGAGGAGCCAGAGGTACAGGTACATGTATAGACACAGAGCACAGGTTCTAGTGGTCAGAGGGAGTCAGGTGGACAGGATCCTTCAGTCATTGACTTGAAGGATGAGCTGCAGCAGGAGACAAATATCCAGCAGCCGCAGCAGGTTGACACTAAGCCAAGGCCTAAGTGATTTAGATCCACAGTGCAAGATCCGAGGCAAGTAGATCCTCCACAGACATCTTTTAGACGGAGTGTACCACCAGAGAGGCTTAGTTATATGGCATTGATGACAGAGTTGATTAACTCTAAACCTTCCAGCTTCGGGGAGGCTGCACAACATGATGTGTGGCAGGAAGCTATGGTTGAGGAGTATGACTCCATTATGAAAAACCAGGTATGGGAGGTTGTGCCTAGGCCACAAGGGAAAAAGATGGTGGGATCCAAATGGATCTACAAGGTGAAGCAAGCAGCATACGGAAGCGTGGAGAAGTACAAGGCACGCTTTGTGGCAAAGGGGTCTTCACAGAATGAGGGTATTGATTATGAGAATACCTTTGCCCCTGTTACCAGGTATTCTTCCATTTGGACCATTATCTCACTAGCAGCTGAGATGGGTTGGCGTGTCCATCAGATGGACGTCAAGACTGCCTTCCTCAACGAAGTGATAGAGGAGGAGGTGTATATTGAGCAGCCAGAGGGGTTTGATGTGGAGAACAGGGAGACGCATGTATGTAGACTGCATCGAGCTCTTTATGGGCTCAAGCAGGCACCTCGAGCATGGTACTCGAGGATTGGTAGCTATCTACAGGAGATGGGATTTCAGCGGAGTGAGGTTGACCACAACCTGTACTTCTTGACAAGTGAGGTGCCTCTCATACCGGTCCTATATGTGGATGATCTCTTTTTGACAGGAGATGAGAGGCTGATTAGAGACTGCAAGTCCAACCTTGCAGTGGAGTTTGAGATGAAAGACCTTGGGTTGATGCATTACTTTTTGGGCTTGGAGGTTTGGCAGAGAGATGGATGCTTCTTCATCGGACAGGGGAAGTATGCAGTAGAGATCTTGAAGAGATTCAGGATGGAGGACTACAAGTCTATGGCCATACCTCTAGTTTCCAACTAGAGGAAGATTGATGCATCAGGGTCAAACGGATTTGATCCTACTTTGTATCATTAGCTTATCGGATCGCTTATGTATCTGGTCAACACTCAACCAAAAATCAGCTTTGCAGTCAACTCTTTGAGTCAATTCATGGTGGACCCTCGGAGAGTGCATTGGACGGATGCAAAGCACATACGTCGCTACATCAGAGGTACAGTGGAGTATGGATTGGTTTATGACCATAGGGGGAGTGTACAGTTAGCAGGTTTCACAAATGTTGACTGGGCAGGATGTGTAGAGGACCGAAAGAGTACTTCAGGTTGTTGTTTCAGCATTGGATCAGGGGTTGTCTCTTGGTTCAGCAGGAAGCAGAATTCAGTTGCATTGAGCTCGGCAGAGGCTAAGTACATGGCAGCCAGCATGGCTGCTTGTGAGGGTATGTGGTTGAGGAAGTTACTTGCAGGGTTGTTCGATGAGCTAGAGGCTACAGTAGTTCACTGTGATAATCAGAGTGGCATCAGGCTATCTGAGAATCCAGTGTTCCATGACCGGAGCAAACACATAGACATGAGATACCACTTCTTGAGAGATTGTGTTCCGAGGGGAACCATTCGGTTGGAGTACATACAGACAGATGAGCAGGTGGCTGACATTTTCACCAAGGCACTTTGCAGACAGAGTTTTGTGAAGTTCAGGGATAAGTTGGGGTTGCTACCAAATCCCTTCCTCGTTGAGAGGGAGTGTTAAACTAGTAGCAACAAGGAAGGTCTTCTTGCATGCAGAAGACTTAAATTAGGAAACCAGTTGTATTTAATTTACTTTTCCTAAGTTTACTTTGGAAAATAAATTAAAGTGATCTAAATTAACTTTAGTGAACCACTAGTTAAAGTGAAAGTGAAATTAGGGTTTTTGCTTTACCACTAGTTAAAGTGAAAGTGAAATTAGGGTTTTTGCTTTTTCCTAAAGTTATAAAAGAGAGATCAATTGGTGGAGAGAACACACACACTTGTATTCTGATAGAGACAGGATACAGACAGGGAGAGAAAGTCAGACAGAGGATTTAGCTGAGAAGACGGAGGAGCGAGCAGCAGGATCATCGAGCTTTGTACAGCTGGGTCGTACACTCACACAGGAGGGTGTTGAGGTTTAGCTGGGATTTGCCCAGTGATTCTATCGGGTACTGCATTCACCAAGTTTGAGTGAATTTGCAGTGATTGTAAAAGTTCCATATTTTTTCATAATAAAATCTATATCTGACTGTTGCACTGGTTTTCCCATCTTGGGTTTTTCCGGGGGTTTCCATACCCAAAATAATACTGTCAATATTGTGATGTGATGTTGTGAGTTATTTCTCAATTTTATATTCCACTACATACTGTAAAAGATATTCATGTGTGGTTATCAGTTGATATTTTGCATGCATTGTTTAGCCCTAGTTGAATATTAAAGAAAAATTTACAGATATTGTGTTTCAAGAACTCAAGATGGAAGTCTTCCTCATCAAAAGCTCAACAAGTGATCATAACCCTTATGGTTGTCTTGATGTCTCCATGAGAGAAAATATGACAAGGGGACGAGGAGAGAGGATATGGACCGGAGGTTGTTCTAGGATATCATATAGGGTGGTAGTATGGGAAAACATCTGTGTTACCAAATCCACCACTCTAGTGTGTAGGATCCATGGATCCACGGATCCAATACGTATCCGGATCGGATCCGCCTCAGATCCACCATGGAAACGGATCCCCTACAGCAGGAAACGTATCTTGGTCCCATGAAATGGATCTTGGGAAAAATAAAAAATTAATTCCTAAAATTTTCAAACGGATCCTGTGAAAAATCAAACAATTCCTGAGATTTTTAAATGGATCTTGCAACTTCCAGTGCTTCTATGACCCATTGACCCCCCAAAAAAAAAATTTTAATGAAAAACTTAAAAAACCCTAAACACCTAATGGCTAAAAGCGTAAACCCCATTCCTGCTCAAGGTCTGATCTATCCTTATGTCAAGATATGCTCTTAAACTCTGATATATCAATATCAAGGTCTGCTCTCAACGTTTTTATTTGATATGTCTTTATGGTCAAGGTCTGTGGTCAAGGGCTGATCTATCTTTATGTACTATGTTGTTGCTCACTTCACCTACATTGTTCTGTAGTCTTGCCATAGCATTCAAGAAAACCACTTTATTCCCTGCTGATAGGGACATGTGGATGTGGCTCACAAAAACACTATTATGACCTGCTTCAAGTTCATGCTGAAATGGTTTTTAAAATTATCAATATCACAACTCATCAAATTATCATTTATGGTAAATGAAGTCTCTTTTTTGGCAATAACTTATCGTTCTACTCTTGTATTTCCTACATAGTTTTGTTTCTTTATTCTATTACTCTATTTACCTACATAGTTTTGTTTCTTCATTCTATTTTTCTATTTATTATAATAATAATAAATTATATTTGTTTGTACTTGTCATTTCCCCGTCGTATCCGGATCCTGGGTTTTAAAAAAACTGGCAACTCCGTATCCTGGTAACTTAGAAAAACATGGACTGAGAGTCAAAAATGAAACAGAAAGAAATATCTTTAGGAAAGAGGGTATACCAATAGGTTTTAGATGAATGTATGAGGGTTTGACGAAGCCCACGTCTCCTAGAGAACAAGAACTCTAGCAGTTTATGGTGAAGGAGACTCTAATAAGCTTTCTGAAACTAGGGGATGGACCAGGGAACCATGAGACGGAATGAACCAGAATTGCCTAGAGGAAATTTACACTCATCATCATACCAATAGTACATGGGACAAAGGTCAATCTTGGGGTCTCGATCGGAATGTTGAGTGATGTGAGGGTAAGAGCCAACAGCGATATCCAAAAGACCTGGAAGAGGACCACATACTAAGCAGAAGTCATGTCTAGTGAGGAGAAGTTGGGAAGGGTGACGAAAACAACCAAAGGTGCAAGTTATAAATGTCAACAACACCCTCATCAAAATTAATGGTAGGGTGGGGTGTGTCAAAAGGAGTTGCAACAAGGGGAGGAGGAGGGGGGCATAGAAGGAGAAGATAATGAGAGCATGGTTCAGGATCAGGAGAGGAGGGAAGACAGTAAGGTGTTGGATGTTGGAGAGCAATTTATAGTGAGCCATGGAGTAACCAACCAAACTAACACCACCGCCATGGCAGAAACATGTGAAGCCGTCAAAGTCTAGAAAGCATGAGAGGCCATTCAAGATGGCAAGGTCCTGACAAGAACAAAATCTATCAACCTCAACTTATCTCAAGCCATACCAATGGGTCAAGGATTCTAGACAACCAACACTTTGTCCAATCACATTCACCATCAAACAATTTAAAGACACTGTGGATAGTGATGTCATTTAATTGCAAAGCATTCTATGACAAACTTTACCAAACCTGCAGATTGCACAAGGATAGTCAGGTCTTTTAGGCATATTTCTTCTTTAGTTAATTCCCTATGTTACCCCTTAGTTTGCACGAGGATTAATTCAAGGATTGAAGAGAATGGTGTGCCAAAGAATTGCAATTGCAAGGCTTCTCCAAGCAAATTTTCAAATTCTTCTGATCATTGTTGTATCAGTTTGTCCATGGTCGTGTTGTAAATGTAAAATGTGAGATAGCGCTTGTAATTGTATGAATGCATTACCAGGCTATCGACATGTAATGGAAATACAAATAGGTTAAGTAGGTGGTTATAGTATATACCCTCTGTGTTAAGAGGCTTCACAGCTCTAAGGTGAGGCCATTTGCCAATTGTTATACAGCAAATAGGTGAAGTCATGTGTTAGCAGTCCCCTTGTATGGGATGGCCAATGATCATCCAGATTGGCCATCCAGCACTGACCATCAGAATAGAGCCTTCATGAGAGATTTGGTCGGCTATATAATATTCCCCATCTGCCCACTTCTCCACTGCATAGAAAATACTATATTATCATCCATATACTCTAATGTTATAGTTATATGTCTCCTTTTTGCTTCTCAGGAATGGGCAACAGGTCCATGACAGTCAGGATGTTACTCAAAAAGCTGATTGATCATCTGAATTTTACATGATAAATGACCAAAATTATGAACATATCAAGAGAGATAAGAAACAGCATGGAATGGCATTATCTTACTTGCTTACCTCTCTTATCTAATCATGTTTTTGCTCTAACTTGTCCATACACATTTCATGCATCAATAACACCTCTTGCATTGCATCATATTCAATTTGCTAAAATATTTTTCTCCTTTTCCAAGTATCATGTATTGGTGTCTAAAAAATGTGAATAAATTGAATTAATTTAATTGAGCATACAAAAACCTTGAATACATCTGTAAAACAAGCAAGTGACAAGTTTCTAGAACATATCATGCATTCATGTAGATAGATGCATAAATACTATGTATGGCCCATGGGTGTCTTTGCATATAAAGAGAGGCAACAAACGTACCTGTCTCGCAGCTGCAAGATTAACCTCAAGAATAGCCTGCTCTTTAGACATTTCTTCACCTAGCATGCCACTACCACCATTGACATCAATTGAAACCAATGCCTCAGTCTGTTCAATTACCAAGTAACCTCCATTAGGAAGGTACACTCTGCATGAAAGGGAGAAGAAACATCACTTCGGTATACAAAAGAAAAATACAAAAACCTAATCCACATTTTTAATATACATTGACCAACATGGAGGGAAAAGTCTCTCAATACTGGTATTTCAATTAAACAATTTGCAAAAGGAAAAGCAGTTATAAACAAAATTATAAATAACATCGTTAACAAATCAAGAATTAAATGCATTGCATTCAATAACTACTTACAATATTTGTGAATCAGAAAGTAGTTAATGATTGAAGGTTTTTTACTTCAATAATTTGTGCATATCATATATCTAAATGCTTGTCAAAATGGCACTTTTAAAGAACACAAGAAGTCAAAATAACAAAATGCATCCTTTCAAAAAAGTATAAATGAGAGATTATGGTAGTAAATGGGTGCTCTATATGATCCGATTAGGCTCTACTAGGGTTTCAAGTAGTACATTCATACTATCTTTTCAACATTGAATATGGCTGGGTTGTCCTGTCAGACCAACAACCTTTTGGTCATAAGGTGAGGCATAATGACCTACTTTCCCTTTCTACAATCAATCGAGGTGGAAAGTCTAGACCAATGGCTTGCAATGGCACCTGAGGTTACTAGGATGTTCATCTCGAAGGTGTATTGTTGTCACATCCGTAGTAGCAGGGGCTACCATTATTTCAGACCAGTTTTGAGCATATTCCTGAGCCAGGCCTTTGTTATGCTATGCATTAGGTCAGCAGTTGATGAGCAGTTTGTTGCCGCCTAATTCGCACCTCGAGTCACATGGCAGAAACCTTCAAGCCACTGGGTGCAATATTGGGGGTAAGCAAGAGTCAAGTGCTGTCACTTGATCTTGACTCCTCCGTCTAGGCTCTCACCTAGCGGAGCCAAGGGGGGTGGTCCCTAGTAAAATAAGCTAAGGTGTTTAATCTATAAAAATAGAAAAACTAGTCTAGGAGATGATAACAATAAATACCGAAACTGAGATGAACTGCAAATAATTTAAAGAACTAGAATTTAAAATATCATTCCAAATAACACATTCATTAACTTAAGCATCAAACATAAATGGAAATGCCAGATAGACCAGTGCTAATGGGTTGCTTGTAAGGGGGTTGCTAGTGAAGTCTCCAGAAGTATTGCAGTTGTCTCGGTTAGCCAGTGTTATAATTATTAAATGAGTAGTTAGGGAGTGGGTAAATTCTTGGTCAATTTTATTAAGAATATGGTAATAATCTTGTTATTACAGGGGAAAAGGTATTACAGATATACCCAGGGGGTACAAGGAATATGTCCAGATTTACCAAGGAGTGGCTCTCACAGTGACGTGTGGGTTAAATGGAGTCGTGGGGTTGTGTTCAACACTACACCAAATGAGGTGTAGCCTAACGGTGCCCCACGGTCACTTTCAAGTGGTTCCCACTTCACTTGCAGAATTTCCCCACAACCTGGTAAGGTCGAAATAAGTGCTGGATTTTCACTTGTAGGATTAAATTTGAAGTGTTCAACTAATTACTAGTCACTTCAATCCCTTTGTAATTGTCCCACCGATCCATCCAAAGGCCTGCAGTGGTCACAAGAGCATACGGGGAATGAAGTCTTGTAAATTTTAAGAGTTTTAAGAACTAAATGTGAGTTTTTAAATCATAGTGCCGATACTCTCGTTACCGAGAACACGGCCCGATTTAGTAAATTTTACTTAAGAAATTGAAAGAAATGACAAAAAAATAGAAAAAACTAATAAAATGAAAAAAGTGTGAATCTTCCCTGGGGGAATGGGGTGTGGACACTTGGCTGCCCGCTTGCTTCTCTTTTTTATTGAAAGAAATTACAAAAAGAAAAAGAAAAAACTAATAAAATGAAAAAAGTGTGAATCTTCCCTGGGGGAATGGGGTGTGGGCACTTGGCTTCCCACTTGCTTCTCTTTTTTACAATGATTTAGAATAAGAAATTACTTGTGTTCCTTTGTAGAATAGGAAACACAAGTTTTACAATATTAGGCCTTAGAAAAATGGCCAAAGAGAGAATTGTGAAAAGAAGGATCTCCGGATGGCTTGTTTCTTCGAAATTTGACCAAAGTGCCTCTCTCTTTTATCATCTTTGCAGCAAAACAGCAATTAATGTTATGCTAAAAACAGTGAATCAATCAAATAAAGATATAAAATTTTAGCATAAAAAATTAGTACTTCAAAAAGATAAATTTTGCAATTTTTAACAAGTACTCAAGTAAGTCTAGATCTATGAAATATTACTTTTCAAAATCAGATCTGAACTTTAAATGTGCATATGTATATCAGATTGATAAGATATTTTCTAATATATTAATGAGATTTAAATATGCAATAAGAACTAGTAACTGAAAGTTTAAAATTTTATGTGACAAAAAGAAGAGAGAAAGAGTGCCCCCAGCTTGGAAGCTTGGGCAATGTTGTTTTCCAATGGAAGGAAGAGGGATATAGATCTTCTAATGATGACACAAAGATGTGGGAGAGTCAAACAAGATTTGTTACAAGTATGCCAAGTGCTTGGATGGAAAAGGCTTAATAATTGGAAAAAGAGTCGTGTTTTAGCAAGTGGCATATCCATCAATGGATGTTGCCATAGATTGCACCCTTTTCCAACTCAACTCCACCTCATGGCCACCTCTACAATCCTAGCGCATCCTTGAGGAGATTCTCCCCCCTTCTCTTGCTCCGGTTTTCTACATAAGCAGGCATTCATTCCTCATTCTTCACGGAAGATTTGGGCATTGAACCTCTGCTCCTGTATTTTGTAATTTGTTATCATTGTGGAATAAAGTGAAGGCTTTGGAGGCATGCATGTGTAGGGTATCAATGTGTGGATGATCTATTCTGTTATGTGAGGTATACTTGTATCAATTTCATTCTTTGTTCATATATTGTTATAACCATGCTTGGTAGGATAAATGTTAAAGGACTAATCAAAGTTTGTTTACTTGCTTCGTTCTTTGTCTTTTTATATGCAAAGATCAAGAAATTATATGTTTTACTTGTTTGTATGCATATTTTTCTAATCTTTGTGCAAGCGATATAGGTTATTAACAAATCTTTCAAGGTTTAGTTCAAGTTGTGCAGATAGCTCTTTCAAAGAGGTGGTGGATCTTGTTTGACTCTCCCACATCTTTGTGTCATCATTAGAAGATCTATATCCCTCTTCCTTCCATTGGAAAACTCCATTGCCCAAGCTTCCAAGTTTTGGGGGCACGCTTTCTCTCTTCTTTCCGTCACATACAATTTTAAACTTTCAGTTACTAGTTCTTACTGCATATTGAAATCTCATTAATATAATGGAAAATATCTTATCAATCTGATTTACATATGCACATTTAAAGTTCAGATCTGATTTTGAAAAGTAATATTTCGTAGATCTAGACTTGCTTAAGTACTTGTTAAAAATTACAAAATTTATCTTTCCGAAGTACTAATTTTTTATCTAAAATTTTATATCTTTATTTGATTGATTCATTATTTTTCACATAACATTAATTGTTGTTTTGCAGCAGAAGATGATAAAAGAGAGAGCCACTCTGGCCAAATTTCGAAGAAACAAGCCATCCAGAGATCCCTCTTTTCACAATTCTCTCTTTGGCCATTTTTCTAAGGCCCAATATTGTAAAACTTGTGTTTCATATTCTACAAAGGAACACAAGTAATTTCTTATTCTAAATCATTGTAAAAAAGAGAAGCAAGTGGGCATCCAAGTGCCCACACCCCATCCCCCGAGGGGGGATTCGCACTTTTTTCATTTTTTTAGTTTTTCTATTTTTTTTGTAATTTCTTTCAATTTCTTAAGTAAAATTTACGAAATCCGGTTGTGTTCTCGGTAATGAGAGTATCGGCACTGTGATTTAAAAACTCACATTTAGTTCTTAAAACACTTAAAATTTACAAGGTTCCATTCCCTGTATGCTCTTGTGACCACTGCAGGCCTTTGGCTGGATCAATGGGACAATCAGAAAGGGATTGAAGTGACTAGTAATTAGTTGAACACTTTAAATTTAATCCTACAAGTGAAAATCTGGCACTTCTTTCGATCTTACCAAGTTGTGGGGAAATTTTGCAAGTGAAGCGGGAACCACTAGAAAGTGACCGCGGGGCACCGTTAGGCTACACCCTCGTTTGGTGTAGTGTTGAACACAACCCCACGAGTCCATCTATACCACACATCACTGTGAGAGCCACTCCTTGGTAAATCCGGACATATTCCTCGTACCCCCTGGGTATATCTAGAATACCTTTTCCCCTGTAATAACAAGATCATTACCATATTCTTAATAATATTGACCAAGAATTTACCCACTCCCTAACTACTCATTTAATAATTCTAAAATTGGCCAACCGGGACAACTGCAATACTTCTCACGCCTTCACTAGCAACCCCCTTACAAGCACTCCATTAGCACTGGTCTATCTGGCATTTCCATTTATGTTTGATGCTTAAGTTAATCAATGTGTTATTTTGAATGATAGTTTAAATGTTAGTTCTTTAAATTATTTGCAGTTCATCTCATTTTCGGTATTTATTGTTATCATCTCCTAGACTAGTTTTTCTATTTTTATAGATTAAACACCTTAGCGTATTTTACTAGGTACCACCCCCCTTGGCTCTGCTAGGAGAGAGCCTAGACGGAGGAGTCAAGATCAAGTGACAGCACTTGACTCTTGCTTGCCCCCAAGGTCGCACCCAATGGCTTGAAGATTTCTGTCACATGACCCGAGGAGTCAAGATCAAGTGACAACACTTGACTCTTGCTTTCCCCCAAGGTTGCACATAGTGGCTTGAAGATTTCTGCCACGTGACCCAAGATGCGAATTAGGCGGCAACACAGTTTATTGATGATCACTCGTACATTCAATGGACCCAGAGCATGTACATTTTCAGTTTCATGCCATGACTGAGCCTCATGACCTCAAATCGATGACTGAGTTAGCCATTTTTCACCATTTAGAGCAGAGATGATGATAGTGCCCATGGTATATATAGCAACAGTGTTCCAGTGCCATTCAAGTGTTACAAGTTGCAGATGCAAGTATTGACCCAGTATATATATGGTTTGTGCACTTGGATTCTTAGTGTGCTCCTTTGCTTATTTGAGTAGCTGGACTTGGTGTCTGGTGGTTATGCATTAGCAACATTTTATGTTGCTCTTATTGATTTGTTTACATTAGGAGTGATTCAGTTGCTTTAGTCGAGAGGTTCTTGTGTATACTCATTGGTCATGCCCTTCTCATAGTATGCCCTGCCAACACACCCAACCAACTCACCAACTCCAAAATGGCATGCTTCAAACTCTCACGCGATTGTACGGCCATGAGCAAACTTCACCAATAATATATTCGCTACCATGGCAAACAATACTATAGTAAACACATGGTTCTTTAATGTGATAAGGATAAAGGGGGGGGCACTTCCTTAGTGCTAGCGCACTCCTCAAACATCCTCACACGACTAGCACACTCTTCAAACCTCCTCACGCGAGTTCAAAGGTAGCGTGAGGTGGTTGACGTCACCCTTCACTTACCATTCCATTCGCTAGCAAGTAAAATCTTAGAAACAATGGTTCCATTTTATTCCAAGTTGAGGAGGGGTCCACACCCTCCTCCAATCGCTAGCCTCCAAGCTTGTTGACGTCAACCTTCACTTACCATGCGAGCTCCAATCTTAAAATCAAAGTTTTTTAACATAAACTTAAGTTGAGATGGAACGTGAGGCTTAGGGGGGGCCATGCCATGTCACCCCACACAAATATTTTTTTAATTTTCACCTTTTTCAAACTTTGACCATGGTACAAATTTGTCGAAATTTAGCATTAAAATGCTCTTTTGATGCATCTTTAGTTGAATAATGCTCCACAGGGTGTTCTGGCTGCCCGACTGATGTGGAAAATGGTCCCTAGGGTAAAGTGGACGCTCTGGGTGTGAAAACGAGTGTCCCCACATCATAAACGGACTTCGTAACTGACTTTTATTACATTTTGAATTTTTTTAATTAAACCATCAAAAAATGGCTTAAAAAAGGAAAATAAAAAATAAATATTTTTCTCGGAAATTGACGAAACTCTAGGGGGACCTAGTACATGTCCATACAACTCAATTTCAATGCCTAGCACGTTGAGAAACACTGACATGAAGGCTCTAATAAACTCCTAAGGCCGAAACACCAAGACGACTACCCCAACTTTGGAGGTGTGAGTGAAAAACTCATAAATTATTAGTCGTTTATTCAACAAACAATAATAACCAAGGCAAAAAACACTCTGGGCTAGTCGGCTTGATGCTTAAGTCTGGAAAGCCAAGCCTTTTATGAAAAATTAAATGCTAGGAAATTTTTTACAATTTCCTCAAGGGGGTAGAACATGTGTTACAAAAATTTCCGAACAGACTCCCAGAAAAAGGTCGACGGACTTCTGAACTTTGATCATGAACCAGTGTACTTGTTCTATTTCGTCGGTTCACTTGAAAAAACCACCAATTACAACTTAGGTGGTAACAAACATCATCTCTGTTCATCATCATTGAACATCATCACTGGTCATCATCACTGGACATCATTATTGTTACTGCAACTTGGTACTCGGGCCATTGACTTGTTACATCTCTCGAAATTATACATCATTAGAAGTTCACCATCATCAACGATATCTACATCAGCAGCAGCAGCAACATACAACTGCTGGGACATCATCATCATCAACAATATGAAATTGTTGAAACATCATCTTCAACATCTTCGGCACAAAGTTGAAGTATCATCATCAACATCTTCAGTACAGAGCTGAAGTATCATCATCACATCAGTATAAAACTTGATACATCAACAACAACAACAGCATGAGGCTGGCTCATCAGCATGAAGCTGGAATACTATCAACAACAATGACAACACAAGGTTGGCTCATTAGAAAAAAGATGGAATAATATCAACAACAACGACTGCACGAGGCTAGCTCATTAACATAAAGCTGGAATAACATCAACAAAAATGACTGGCTCATCAGTATAAAGCTGGAATAACATCAACAATTACATATGACAGGTATAACAACATCATCATCAATAGCTTAAGGTTGGAGAAACATCATCTATGGCAACATAATGAGGCAGGTGCATCAACAACTAACATGATCCTTCCTTTCAGAATTACGGGATCATGGACGATCCTTCCTTTCGGAATTGCGGGATCAAGTCCAACACAGGTGATCCTTCCTTTCGGAATTACAGGATCATGGGCAATCCTTCCTTTCGGAATTACGGGATTAAGTCCAACACATCTATGGTGCTCAGACGATCCTTCCTTTCAAAATTACAGGATCAAGTCTTTACAGAGCCACTAATACTGATCACAGTTGACACATACGTGCACAGGTATTTGGACGATCCTTCCTTTCAGAATTACGGGATCAAGTTCAACATGGACGAACCTTCCTTTAAAAATTACGGGATCAAGTCCTC
Source organism: Pseudotsuga menziesii (assembly GCA_001517045.1). Taxonomy (NCBI): domain Eukaryota; kingdom Viridiplantae; phylum Streptophyta; class Pinopsida; order Pinales; family Pinaceae; genus Pseudotsuga; species Pseudotsuga menziesii. The sequence goes on along the minus strand of LPNX011055183.1, from coordinate 17,176 downwards.
CAGCCAACATCTTAGACGATCCTTACTTTCAGAATTACAGGATCAAGTTCAACATGGATGATCCTTCCTTTCGGAATTACGAGATCAAGTCTAAGGATGATCAATCCCAAATAAGCTATCTACTATGATCAGGATACCATAGTATAATCAGCACTAATCTCCCTTTCAAGGGAAGTCCTTACGGACTACACCAAGCTTGTCTCAGAAGTGCTCAAACTTCACATGAGACAAAGGCTTGTTCAACACATCTACAACCTGCTCATCTGTGCTCACATATTGGAGCTTTACAGCTCCCTTCTGCACCATGTCACGAATATAGAAATACTGGATTTCTATGTGCTTTGTCTTATCATGGAACACGAGGTTCTCTGTCATCTTCATGCAGGTTTGGTTATCACATAGAATCACGGTGGCATCCACCTCCAGATCGAATAAACCTAATAACAAATTCCAAATCCATATGGTGTAATGTTCTGTTATTGATTAATAGGGAATTGACTGAGGACATTTAATACCGGGAGCATATTAGAACAATTATTCAGTATTATTAAGTCATCAGTTTACTAAAGAGGGCCATCATAGTTATTATCATAAAGCATGCAGAGCATGCAATCTTTATTTCCTCAGTNAATTGCATGCATGCAAAAAGTAAAGTGCAAACCCTAAAAGTGACATGCAAACCCTAAAAGTACATGCTAAAGCTATATAAGAAGGGTCATTGAACCAAAGGGATAATCTATGATTATTATTGTTGATTTGGAGTTTTTGAGCAGCAACAACAAGTGCAGCAACAACAGTTGGGGTTGAAGACGATGTCTTCAACTAACGAGGGTTCGGCAGTGAAACTATCTTCCCTAGTCTCCTTCAGGGTAGACCATCTAGGTCTATCATCCGCATTCATCTTATTTATCTGTATCCAGTGATCCAGCAACAACATACTATCTATTTGCAGGTTCACGTGTGTAGCTGGGGGAATAGCTGGAAAACCCTATAAGTATTCGTTGGGTCTCTGAATCCCAGTTTATCTTCCGTATATCAGCTTCATCTTCATCAGCAGGGTCACTCCACTGCATTAAGTGATTATCAGTTCCCAGTTTGCTCATTCGGAGCAGTTATCAGCAGATTCGTGTGGCAGGGGGCGTGAGCACCCAGAAGGCAAATCAATTCGCTAGGGATCTTGGAGAGATCAGATTCTCTGCATGCACCGGTCATTCTCTTCGAGGAGGAGAGACCACCATTCCAACAAAGTTTCAACTGCATCAAACACTTCCTTCACCAAAAACATCATCTTTAGCTGGGAGAGGGTTTCCTTTGCAACTGGGTGTCAACATAAGGAAGGGAGCACCATTACCTCACCTATCCAGCACCACATGCATGCAGCTTATCTCTGGAGTATCATCAACTTGTTTATCAGTGGTAAGTGTACCACTTCTTTCTGAAACTTTCAACCTATAAATTCTCCAGTTTTGTTATATTTTACGGTACTTAGGCACGACAATTTTGCATGAACCTTTACTTCAGCTATTTGCACATTATTGAGTATATGAACTACATCTGAGTAGCAAAGAACCGTAGAATATCAGTTTGGGATATTACAGTGGTATCAGAGCATGATCCTTGCTAGCTATGGGCACATAGCAATTGAATAAAAGCACATGTTAATGCATGCTTGTACATGCAAATGCATGTCAGTGATGTTGGTGAAGTGTATGCAGAAAAAAGGTTTTGTTTTTCCAGCTTGTCAGAACATGAAGACAATGAGAAGGATTTTGACTGAAAATTTGCACAGTTAAGCAACACTGCAACACTTGCCTCGATATTGGGAATATCTAGCCTTGGGTGATGAGGTATGTGCAGCATTGTCCTTTCAAGACTATTACATCATCATGTTCGGGAGCCAACCCAAGGATTTGGATCAGGATTTCCTTAAAAACATAGTTGAAGGAGTGGAGAAAGACGAGCCCGAAGTACCAGTTGATGGTGAGCTTGATTTGGAGTTAACAGTACATGATGAGGATGTGCATGAGGATATAGCATTAGATCCATCTTATGAGTCTAGCGACACCCACACACCTGATAGTCAGAATGTGGACAAGCCGTGTGATGAGTTGGTACACTCTTCATCACCTGCAACAAGAGTCCAGGCAATTATGACAGGTGAGATACATGAGGTGCAAGGCAATGAGCATAGCAGTCGAGACAGTGGGCAGTCGCACATGGAGGTTAGGGAGAGTTTATACAGGCATGAGATAGAGCTCCCAAATGATAGTCATCAAAAGAAGAGTGAACGTGTTAAAGAAAGCATTCTAGCAATGAAAGAGAGGACCAAGATACTCCAGGACACCATATTACAGCGAGATGTTGAGCTTACAGCTCTTCGAGTTGTATGTATCGAGTCAGCAGTCAAGCTTTCTAGTATTGAAGAGTAGTTAGATTCCTTGATGGGGCAGCAAAGGAAACATACTATTGCATTTTAAAGCAGTCCTCTTCAGAAGTACATAGACAAGGCTTGCAATATCTTGGGTCCACATTTGCATAGTGGAGGATGGTTTTTACAGGTTGGCCAGGAACTAGAAATTGTGCAGCAGTATATGAGCATTCCAGTTGAAATCAGAAGGGTAGAATGTCAGCTTGGTAGGATTATTCCTTGTGATGGTGCTTATGGACAAGGTCCTTTTTGGGGGTTGGATTGGAGAGAGCTTAAGAGTTGGTGTCCTATTGAATGGGCGATTCTTGGAAAGACATTCCTAGCCAGGGGTATAGTCCCACAAGAGCCTTGGGATATTTGGGATGAAACATGCACAAGTTTGCATTGGGATCCAAGTGGGAGATCTTATGAGGGATGGATACAGTGTTTACTGATGGGGTTACTTGGGAGTCTACAGGATGCTCCTTGTGTCGATACTACGCAGGGTAGCGATGGAAGCACTTTGACCTCTGCAATTCAAAGATTGATTTGGGACCCTAGGATTATAGTGACTGGCAGTTTAGTGATTGCTAGAGGATGCTTTTAGGAGGTCCCTCGTGATGGTACCTCGTTTACACCGTGGTTAGTTACTCTACTTATAGGAGGCTTCCATGGGATATCTTGTGATGGTACTGTGCAGTGCAGTGCTTTGAGCAGAGGGTGCTACAGATCTCCTAGGATAATTTGGGACCCTAGGATCGTCCCCGGATTCAATTGGTTCAATTGATTGATTGTGGAGTTGCGTTGGCAATGCTTGAGGACAAGCAATCTTTGGTGAGGGAGGACTGTAATGTTTTGTTATTGATAAATAGGGAATTGACTGAGGACATTTAATACCGGGAGCATATTAGAACAATTACTTAGTATTATTAAGTCATCAGTTTAGTAAAGAGGGCCATCATAGTTATTATCATAAAGCATGCAGAGCATGCAATCTTTATTTCTTCAGTCTTAAGTCAACGAGCAATTAGAATTGCATGCATGCAAAAAGTAAAGTGCAATCCCTAAAAGTGACATGCAAATCCTAAAAGTACATGCTAAAGCTATATAAGAAAGGTCATTGAACCAAAAGGATCATCTATGATTATTATTGTTGATTTGGAGTTTTTGAGCAGCAGCAGCAAGTGCAGCAACAACAATTGGGGTTGAAGACAGTGTCTTCAGCTAACGAGGGTTTGGCAGTGAAACTATCTTCCCTAGTCTCCTTCAGGGTAGACCATCCAGGTCTATCATCCGCATTCATCTTATTTATCCGTATCCAGTGATCCAGCACCAACAGACTATCTATTTGCAGGTTCACGTGTGTAGCTGGGGGAATAGCTGGAAAACCCTAGAAGTATTCGCTGGGTATCTAAATCTCGGTTTATCTTCCGTATATCGGCTTCATCTTCATCAGCAGGGTCACTCCACTACATTGAGTGATTATCAGTTCCCAGTTTGTTCATTCGGAGTAGTTATCAGCAGATTCGTGTGGCAGGGGGCATGAGCACCCAGAAGGCAAATCAATTCGCTAGGGGTCTTGGAGAGATCAGATCCTCTGCACGCACCGGTCATTCTCTTCGGGGAGGAGAGACCACCATTCCAACAAAGTTTCAACTGCATCAGACACTTCCTTCACAAAAAACGTCATCTTTAGCTGGGAGAGGGTTTCCTTTACATTTAGGCAACAACATAAGGAAGGGAGAACCATTACATCACCTATCCAGCACCACATGCATGCAGCTTATCTCTGGAGTATCATCAGCTTGTTTATCAGTGGTAAGTGTACCACTTCTTTCTAAAACTTTCACCCTATAAATTCTCAAATTTTGCTATATTTTAGGGTATTTGGGCACAACAATTTTGCATGCACCTTTATTTCAGCTATTTGCACATTATTGAGTATATGAACTGCATTTGAGTAGGAAAGAACCATAGAATATCAATTGGGATATTACATATGGCTTCACAACTGGCAGAATAAGCTGCAATATATTTCGCTTCTGCAATGCTGAGAGCATCACTGGACTGCTTCCTGCTTAGCCATGAGATCATTGCTGATCCCAGTCTGATTGATGATGATGTATTTGGGTTGCTGGTGGAGATGTCTCATACCTCCTAGCCCCACCATGTTGTTATATTGATGTACCTAGTCACATGTTATGTCTTACCTCCCCCCTATGGCGTCATTGAGGGAGTGTGTCCCCCTTCTTCTAGACTGATCCATGTATATTGTATCCAGCACTTGTTAGTCGTTCATCTTGATGTATTATCTTTTGATCCTAGCCCTCCATACTTTTGGGGTTTAGGGTTTTGGATTACGAGGATCTATTTATATGATATCTCAACATTTGTAAAAGGACTTTTGGCTCTTGGATTATCGGCAAATAAAAAAAATATTATTGAGAAATCTTGGAAGCTTTGTCGAATGCTCTTGCACATGATTGGAAAATCTTTTCTCTTTGACATTCGTGTGGATCTATGCTATGCTATATCCATAGCTATTTTGCAGGGGTCGTGTGGATATTGTAGGTGGCGACTTGGTGAGGACATTATTGTGAGGAGACTCCATCTCTTCCTTCCAAATTAATCTCAACTCAAGGAGTGTTTTTATTGTATCTTGTCGATGATCTTGATTCTTCATGACTTGTCTTACATTATCTTGTTTCTCTTTTGTGATTCAATTCTAACTCTGTAGACTGTCTTGGAAGGTGTTGCCCACCTATATCGACTAGGTGGCAACGTCATGTACACTGCAGATGTACGTATTGTACAATTTACACCATGGGAAAATCCTAGGGATTTTTCACTAAGCAGGGCAATTCTGCCCCTTTTATACACGAAATGTCTGCTCCCCTGCGTGGGATAATTAATGTAACTTTATATGTCAGCATGGGTCATTCCTCTAAGGATGTCACCATGGTCTTTATTATCAGGGAAGTCCTCTTCACTGAGTGTTTTTTTTGTAATATCCCAAATCACGATATTTTCTAATTCTACGTAAATTTACTGAAACCACCGAGCATACAAACTGCCATGCAAAAATTCCCTATTTTATATCTGAAATTAGGGATAGGGTTTGTAGGATAGAATGTAACACTTACCACTAATAAGCTGGTTGGAATGCTTCGGAGAGAATATGCATGCATCAAGAGCTGAATTGGAGATGACCTAGTACCTTCTGCCTCCGATGATACCCCAGCAGCACGAACCCAAAATCAGCTAAGGGTGACGTTTTCAGTGAAGGAGGTGTCTGTTGAAGCTGAGAATTTACAGGATTGATAGTCTTCCCGTGCCGAAAAGAATGCCTGACACATGCGGAAGTTATGAGGTCTCTAGGCAGGCTAGCGAATTGATCTGGAGGTTTAGCTGCTCACGCCCCTTGATCCCGAAATTGCTGATAACTGCTCAGGATGAGCAAGACTGGATCTGATAATCACCAGGTATAGGAGTATGATACCGATGATGAGAATGGTGCCTGGGTTTCGAAGGTAAACTGAGATCTGAAGACCCAGCGAATGATTTGGGCTTTCCAGCTGAAAACCCCTTACAGCTGCACACGTGCCCCTGCAAACAATCTCTGATGGATACTGGATAACTGTGAATAAATTGAAGAATGGATGGTGACCCTGGATGGCTTACCCTGGATGAGACTAGGGCAGATATCTCACTACCGAAACCCTGTTTGTTGAAGACGTCGTCTCCAACCCCAACAGCTATGGCCGCACGCTATGTTGCTACTCAAGAGCTCCAAAATCAATAATCATCAAAAGTAAAGTCTCTATTCACTTTATATTCCTTTTATAACATTCAACTGCGAAAACCCTAACTTTTGACCTGATTAGGTCACTTTAATTTCTAATTTGCAGTTGACTTGCATGCATGTGCATGGAGACTTAAATGGGTGCATGCATCATTAAATAATGCTTAGATGGCAAGCATGTCGGTGGCCTTTGTCCCCAGTGGCCCTCTTTGACCTAATGGTGATATCTTATTGATGCCTTAGATTTTTTGTAGATGGCATCAGTCTTCAGTTGATTCCCTAACTGTCAGTAACCGCTCGAACCCACAGGAATCACATAGGTTAGCGGTTTTGGTCCTCAATGCCTAATCAGATGAGGACATTACATTTTTTCCCCTTCCAGTTAATTTTGTTAATTAACAATTTTAATAGGTTGGGTTTTTCACTCACCAATCCTCCAAAGTGGTGAATTGGCGTTCTAATAATCAAGCCCATGAGGTGTCTAAGGTTTCAAGTTGTTGTCCATGACCATGCTAGCCATATCTTGTAGCCTTGCGGAATTTCGTTATGATTTTAATATTTATTTTGATTTTTTCCTAATTAATTAACTTTACCATTTGGTGGTTAAATAATTAAGTTTTGATTTAATAATGTAATCTCTTGAACCTTGGCATTTTGTATTAGGGGCTATGAATGCAAATGAAAATGCTATGACACCTCTTAAGCCATTGGTTCAAGTCCCATGTCATTCTGACAAAGGGTTAGGAAGTTAGACCAATTTTGGTTAAGACAAGGTATTTCTTCCTAGGAAATTAATTTAATTTCTTAGGGTGAAAAATTAAATTATTTGATTTTGAAGGAAAAAATCGAGTAAGGCCATGGTAATTAAGTTTGGGGGTGGCTAAGGATAGTCAATTTTTATTTAAATAACGCCTCCCCATGGTCAAAATAAAATTTTGAAGATCTCGTAAGTGGGGTGCCCCTCTTGTTTTTCTAAAAGATAAAAAAAATAAAAGATAAAAAATAAAAAATAAAAGATAAAAATCAAAATTTGAGTCAAAGGAGACCCCAGATAAAAGATTAAATAAAAGATTAAAAAATAAAAGATAAAATAAAAGATAAAAATAAAAAATTAAATAAAAGATTAAAAATAAAAGATAAAAAATAAAAAATAAATAAAAATAATAAAAACAAAAATTTGAGTCAAAGGAACTACTCCCAAGGTGGGTGCCTAGTCATGGAAACCCTAGATCTAAGGGTTAAGCTTCATTATGACATGGATCTATCTTTTTGATAATTGATTTGAAGAGGCGCCCTTGCTTTTGATTGGTGGATAGCTTGCAAAGTCAACAAACCTAAATCTAAGGGTGGAAGAGAGCTAGAGTTTAGATCTATGTTTTGGACCCTTGATTTGGGAGTGGGTTTGGAATCTTTTCAACTATAAAAGAGAGGCCCCTCCTCTTATTTTATTATCATTCTTTGGAGCATGGTTATGCTACCGAAATACTTTCTCTTCCCCCTCTCTTCTCTATTCTTCTCTCTCAAGTTTTCAAAGCCTTTGGCTATTGTAATGTTGTTGCCCTATTGGGGTTTATAATACATCAATCTTTGGAGGATACATTTGTTGGTGCACCCATTTTGTGGCTTTAGGAGTGAGGTAACTATTTATGGTTGGTTATCGTTGCATTATTTATTATAGAAGCACTTGTGATTAACATTGTAAGATTTTGCAAAGTTTTTTGCATGATTTATGGTGTTCTCATCTCTATGTGTGAATTTTGCAACTTTAGCTAAACTCTTTGTAGGGATCCAGGTTCAGAAAAGTTCTCCCTCCAAGGCCCTAATCTCTAATCTTGTTTTCTGTTTTAGGAACTAGTATATTTGTTATTGTTTAGTAACAAAATCTAGTTTTCTTTAATAGATCCATGTTATAATTTTATTATCTATTTCAGATCTGATTTCTTACTATGTTTTAGGTGGCTGAAAATTGCATTTTCAGCCCTCTAATATTCAATTTTCTGATATTTTAAAACCCATATTTTTACTGTAAAATTATTGTATATTTATACTATCATTTTCTAACTTCCTTTTGAGTTTCCTGTCATTTTCCAGCAAGTTTTGCTTGCTGGTTTTTAGCAGGTTTTACAGTTAACAAAGGGAGGTTCTGCCCAAATCACATCAAAAACACCTCAACTTGCAATCGGTTTCAAAAGAGTTCAAACCCTTATCTTCTTACTCCATTTTCTAGCTATTCGTAAGCCCCGGGAGAGTCTCTTTGTGGGCATTTCTCTAAAATTTTTCCGAAAGTAACTTGTAATATATTGTAAGTACATTAGGAATTAGATTACTAGTTGTTGTTTTTCCATTTCAAATAGATCTAGATTTTTCAGTTTTACTCACCTCCTTTAGGGAGATTGTTGTGTGGTTAGCATACTTGGTTTAGCTTAGTTTATTTTTGAGCATTTATTTTTCAAGTAAGCATCTAGATTAGTTTTGCTTTTTGTTTTATAGTTTAGTTGCTCCAAGTAACTCAAGGTACCGGCACCGTGCCCTGTGGCACAAAGCTCGGTTTGAGACTTCTGGGTTATTTTATTTCTGTAATTTACTTCCTGTCATTTAATTTTGCAAAAAGTAATATACAACCTAACATCCGTCCGTGTATCCTCTGCCCTCCATTATCTCCCTTTAGGGAACTCGGATCAAGGGTATGAAAAGCGGAGGGGTTTGGTATGAAAAGCGAAGGGGTTTGGGGGCTCTAGTTTAATAGGCATCCATCTCGTTGTTTTTCCGGTTGATTAAAAACAGTGACCTCGAAAGCTAGTTGGAGTAGAAGACTGTGGGGGTGTCTGGGCATTCTACGTCCTCCTTGTTGAGCACCAGGGCATTGGGGTTTGACCTAGGAGCTACATGTGGACTTGTTTCCACTGTTTTGAGCGCACCAGCATTCCCTCTTTGACTTGAGAAATACTAGATTGGGGTAGTCACACTGCCGAATCTAAAACTTAATCAAAGACTTCAACTTTAATAAAATTTATTAAAACGAACCAAGAGACATTGCAAAACGTCTTGCCCACATTTCTGTTTCTGTGTTTGCTTCAAAGTCCTTGCTTTTCAAGGCTTTCATTTTACAAGTACATCTTGCAAGCATCTCAATTTCATTTCAGTACCTTGCACTTTCAAGTATAATATCTTTAAAGTACTGTGGCACGCTTGAGCAAAACATTGTTTAATCTTGTAACTTGAAAGCAATCTGTTGTTTGATCTTTGGCATAATAACTTGTTCATCAAGTGTATATCTTGTTTCCTTTCAGATATCATTGTATATTTGTTTAACCATTCTTTAGCACTTGTTCATATTGTGTAATTCATTTTCATTGTTCATATTGTTAACATTGTAGATCTTGCTTTAGCTTAGACAACTGTGGATATTCATTCTTAATTCTTTTGTAAGTTTGTAACTTGTAATCTTTTGACTCCATTGAATCTAGGCACTGATCTTGTAACCTTGTAACCTTAATCAAATAAAATCCCTTTAACTAAATTGTTAATAAACCTTCCAGTAGGGACTACCCCCCTTGGCTCTGTTGGGATTTGGCCTAAACGGAGGAGTTGGTAGACTGTGGTGACAGGGGTCCCCAGCTCTAACTTGCCCCCAAGGACACACAAAGCGGTTTGGAGACTTCCGCGTGTCATAAAGTGTGTATTAGGTAGCAATAGAAGGAGAGGGGCACATTGGTCAATTGGAGAGCAAATCGACTTTACTTGGAATTACATAGAGCCCACTTGTAACTGATTCGAATCGAAAAGATCATCACTGTGCTTCACAGCCGCAAGTATTTCTAGGTATTTTGCGCTTTATTTTTGCATTTATGGGATCTAATCCATTTGTCACCATTAAAATTCAAAGTTAAAACCCTAGTTTTGTAGATTTGATAGATATGGCAATCTTTTGGGATTATTAATCAAAACCCAAGCCTAAAATCATTGAAAACGTCTAGAGACCAAGTTTAGGCCTTAACCGAATCCATTTACCCATAGATCTAACACTCGTCTTATTTAGGCAATTCACCCTCCTTGGGTTGGTGGTTATTTTTCCAGATCTGTCAGTTGGGTGTTGCTTGATTCTTGTCTAATTGTCAAATATTGTGTCAAGCAACAAATCTCAAGTGTCTTTACTAATCCAAACCCTCATTTGTGGTCATCTTCACTTTCATTGTTTAAACCCTAAGTGGCACGATTTGCGTTTTTCCTTAGGCACTTGATCTCTCTAGATCTGATACTTTAATCTTTTCTATTGGGATTTATTTTCACGGTTGAACATTATACATCACCTAAAGCCTCTCAACCTAAACCTAATCTCTTGATCTGATAGTTATATAATAGATCTAGAGTTTCCATCATTCAAGGCATCTTCGTTTCATCCTGTTATACTTGGCCTATATGTCTTGATTTTGGTTTGTTAGCCTTCACTGGCTAACTAGGGTCTCCCCCTTGATCTAGCCTCTAGCTTGATCTAAAGTGACAAGAGCTCGTCTGGTGTGACAACTACTCTGTATCAATAGTAGACGACGCCCTTGCAATGTCACTTAGTTAGTTGCCCACCTCTATCGTCTCGGATAGGATACCTTTAGTAGCAGTTACACTTTGAGTGACAACATGTACCATGTCAATTTTTCTAATCTTGAGAACGTTAGTCTCATGAATTTCATTAGGGCTCCATTTGTGGCTATTTTGTGATTATTTGAAACCGAGTCAGCAAAGTTGGGAGCCCAAAGGGTCCCATTATACACACACACAAAGCCTAGTTAAGGGCATTTTCATTTTCCAATTAAACAACCATTCTCATGTGAAGTAAATTTTGAATCAAGGTCCTTGAACATGCAAGAATGCTCTAGTGGTCCTTTACCACCTAATCCCATGACCTCTCAACAGAAAAAATAGTGCAACATGCTTTCCCAATTTGGGTCAACCTCCTAGCTTGTGCATGCAATTTTTGGTTGGTCCTATAATAGATTATTCCCCCTCTCGGTAAGTTTATCTATGAAGAGCCTGGAAGATTTGTCTACACTCGGCCTCAATGTTGTGTATATATGTGGGTTAATCTTGTTAATGTTCTCCATGGTTCCAACATCCAGCAAAATTCTGCAGATCATTTTCTCAAATGGGTTCGCGGCCTAGGGAGAGAATGGCCCCGTCGTAGCCCTAATTAGTCATGTGTTGACTATATGTATAGAGGGGTCGAATGCTTAGCCTCGTCTAGTCATGTGTTGACTGGAGTACTATTAGGCTAGAGGTCACATTGCGTTTTTTATCAATGTAGGAGTGCTCCATAGTGAGAGTGATCTATTCTTATAGAGTGAGATGACTTGTCTATGTTATAAGGAGATCTTATCTCATTGTATATTAGACAAATTCTAATCTAATGATGAACATGACAATTGGCTCTAAGAAGTGACCAAGACTTCTTAGAGTATGGTCAAATCAACATTAGATCTCTAGTGAAGAATGTGACCGCATGTGAGGAGATATCAACAAGGAGAACTTTTCTATGATGAAGAAATATCCAAAGAATTCAATACAATCCATTGAACAAGTCCCAAAGAAAGTGGAATACAAGAAAGGGAAAAATACCCCAATATAAAGGGGAAGTTGGACCAAGAAGACAAAAGTGCAAGTCGGCCTAAGAGTGAAAATAAAGTCAATTAAAGAATTTAAATAGAATTGTTCTCATTCATTTGTCACATTCAAGCAAGTTCATTTTTCTAAACTAGTGCACACTTCTCAAGGAGGACAAGTGAAAATCACTAGAAGGAATTTTTGGGGTTGTCTTATTCTTTGTATCTCTCTCAAGGTTCGCTAGGGTTTCTTGTGAAAGAAGAGCACACTCTTGTTCTAGGGCTCAATCTTCATGATTGGTATTGTACTTGAAATTTGGATTGATTTCTTTTAAGAAAAGTTTGCTGCATTTTCTCTTGTTTGGGTTTCCCAAGATAAATCTTTGTCTCTTGTGCATGGTTATCTTTCAGTGATCCTTGTTTTACTTTCCGTTGCAAGTGAATATTGATATGCAATTTAATTGAGGGATGAAATAAATGAATGATTGAATTATTGTGTAGTATCCCAAATACTGATATTCTCTGATGTTCTATGATAGTGCTGACTCGCACACTCAATCTCATACAAATTTGCAAAATAACTGTGCATGCAAACTCGCCATGCAAAAATGCCCTAAAATATAGCTAAATTAGGGTTAGGGTTTTGCAGAGAGAAATTAACACTTACCACTAATATTCTGGCTGATAATGACTCCAGAGATAGCTGCATGCATAAGGATCCGGATGGGTGGTCTAATAATGCTCTTTTCCTCTCGTGTCACCGCTC